>JADPWL010003072.1:70010-80010 GCA_019059595.1 Marasmia exigua
CAGAGTCCGTCCAGCTCCGCCGACCACCAGTAAACTGCATGACGCGGGCCTGGGCGGCGTGACCGAGGCATGCTAGCGTTGCACACCTCGGTCAGTGAGTTGCGGAGCGCGGACGCCGTCTCATCGACGTCGGCATCGTCCAGGACTGGGAAAAACCAGTCCTGGACAAACGCTGCTTCCTTGGCCTTTTCCCGGTCGAGTTTCGTTAAAGCCCAACGCGGGAAAGGCGAGGGCCGGTTAGCCGGGCCAGACGAGGCGCCTCCGACACCGAACCGAATATATCGGTGGTCGGAGAGCGACTCCACCTCCTCGACGCACCATCCGTCGATGCGTGCGGCTATGCTCGGGGTGGCGAACGTGACGTCCACCACGGAGCCGCCGTTGCGCCGCACGCACGTGTGGGTCGTGCCCCTGTTTAGGAGGGTGAGGCCACAGGCGATCGCCCACGCCTCAAGGGCACGACCCCGCTGATCCGTTGCCGGGTTCCCCCACGCGATGGACTTCGCGTTGAGGTCCCCGGCAACAACTACAGGGCGCGGCGCCAAACGGCCCAAAACCGCGCCCAGCACGTTAAGGTGCGCCTCGAAGTCGGCAAACGGCCGGTTGGGGGAGAAATAACTGGCTACAATGGCCAGGTCCTCCCAACCGGCGACGACAAAACCAGACCCCCTCTCAATGAATGAGAGGGGGGAAAAGGCGGAGGAAGGCCGCCTGAAAATTGCGGCAACGCCGTCCCCATCTCCGATCCAGTTGTCGTGGACCATGTAAGGCTCCACGACAACCGCCACGTCCACTTGCCACTCGGCCATTCTCTGGTATATCAGATCCTGGGCCGAGCGGCAGTTATTGGTATTCACCTGAAGGAAGGTGCGATGTCGGACTTGAGCCATTATTCCGACATTGCACCCTCCTCATCCTGCGCCGCCGGGGGAGCCCCAGGGGGCAGCAGCAGCCGCCGGCTTCTCCGCCGGCGGCTGTTTCCCTTTCTTCGGGGGAGGGCGACAGCCCTTCCCCCTCATTGTGTGTTCCGATGGCCGCCCTGACGCAGCGCAGACGGCGCAATGCGGCTTTTTGGCCCCGCAATCTTTGGCCTGGTGCCCCTCATGTCCGCAGCGGTAGCAGAGACTTCTGCGGACGGCGTCGGAGGGGCAGAGGGCCGCGGTATGACCGAGCCCCAGGCACTTGAAACATCGGAGGGGCTCCTCCTCCAAAGCTTTTACGGCGGCCGAGCTCCAGCCTAACCTAACCTAACCTTTTTTTTTTTTTTTTTTTTTTTTTTTTTTTTTTTTGTTGACCCGGTGGAAATGCCGCCGGCTCACTGACAGGAGCCGACGTCGGCGCCGGTTGGTCGGCGCCGCCTTATGCACACCCGGCCGCTGGGAGTCGACCGGGTAGTGTGGGGCTCTCCCCTGGATTAGGCCTCTGCTAATCAGAGGCCGTCCAAGGGCATACCCACTAAAACCACCGGGGCTTTTCCCATTCCACGCCCGCTAAGTCGGGACGGAGCGCGGGATTACCTCCAGGCTACCACCGCGAACCGCCCTGGGCGAAGAGGCTCGCCAGCACGGCCTCTAACCAAAACGCTGGTCCTTCGGACCCAGGGCCTCTCCCACGGCCCACCATCTCCACCCCCCTAATGGCATCCACACTGCTGGCTGCAGTGCAGAATACCACCGTGAGGGGGACTGCAGGTACCCCTCCCCACCCATACACTGCTGGTTGCAGTGCAGAGTGGGTTGGGGAAACAAAACCTGCAGGTTTCAAAAAACGAAGCCGCCGCAAGTCCTAACTCCGCTGGATGCGGAGCCAGGAAAATTGGCAACGCCGGACTGCCGCCGAGCCACTCTGGCTGAGAAACTCGACGCAGAACCTCCGATACACGGCCTTTCGGCCACCGAGCCCGCGGGCTCTCCCTACCGGAAGGGGTGGCACAAGGCAAGGCGTGGCCAGAGTGGGAGGGCTGGACTGGGCACTGAAGCCCTCAGTCGTCCGACATCCCCCCAACTGCCACTGGTCCTGCACCACCTTAAGTGCGCGGACAAATTGGGCACAACCACTTTCGTGGACAGTGCCGAGGGCCTCCACCGGTCAGAGACGGCATGTTACCGGATAACCGCCGGTGAGAGACCCAGGTCCGCGCACAACCAACCAAAATTCCGAGGGTGGCAAAACACCCCCCACCAAACGCCTCGCTCCAGAAGGAGCGGTCCACTCAAAGACCTAGCAATAGGTCCGTAGGGGGGGTTACGAACCCTAACCCCCCCCTCCATGTGTGCAGCCGTCGGCCGTCGGGTAGCAATATGGCGAGCGCGCCAAATTACTACCCGCCGTTGCCCAGGGACGCCAGGACCCCTTCGGTAGCAGCTCCAAACAGAGCAAAAATACTACCGAAGGGGCCACACGAGGAGGCCGCCGCACCGTAGTCCCCAACCTAACCTAACCTAACCTAACCTAACCTAACCTAACCCAACCCGAATTTTCTTCACTTAGAAGACACCTACGCACTTGCTTTTCTACCCCTAGACGCTCTAAAATTACCCCTACCAACCCCCCCAATCTCGAGGGATCTATCTCGAAAACCCTAATTTTGGCGAATTTTCTAAGTTTTTTGTCCCATAGAAATTTTGTTCTGCGCCTGATAGAAATATCAGGCAATATCATCCAAATTTTCCTCAAATCTCTCGGTCTTGACCAAAATTTTTAAAATTCTGCCAAAAATCAGTTTTTGATCCGATCTTCGAAATTCTTTTTCAGTCCTGTTTCCCCCTATTAGTTCTCCCTTCTATTAACGTTTCATCCCCCTACCCCTAATATTTTCGAAATTATTCCACTCTAAAATTTGAAATAAAAATTTGTATGAAGAAATTATTGACCCTAGGTAAACTTTTCATAGAACATTTCGTACCGAAGAACCAACTTTAAAAATTTGCCAAAAATTCATTTTTCAAAATTTCTTTAAAATAAAAATTGTTTTGATTAGCTCTCATCAACCCCCTTTAAACTACCAATAAACCACCCCTAATATTTTCATCCCTTCATCCCCTAAAAAATTCAAAATCTTTAATTTTCTTAAAAATTCTATATTTCACCCCAATAAAATTACACAACAACCCCATCCCCTAAACATAAATTGAAGCCACCCCTAAAAAACCACCCCCTACCCTTAAAAATTTTTTCACCCAAACTAAAAATTTAAATTTTGTATTACATCATTGTACCAAATTAACCCCACAAATAAATTAAAAAACCACCCCCTAAAAAACTACCCCCAACCCTTAAAAATTCAAAAAATTTGAATTGTTCCAAAATTTTTTCTGTGTCCGACAGCACTCATAGAACACCTAATATTACCAAAAAATCTACCCCTAAAAACCACCCCCTACCCTTAGACAATTTTTACCCAAACCAAAAATTTAAATTTTGTTCTACATTATTGTACCAAGTTAACCCCATAAATAAATTAAAAACCACCCCCTAAAAAACTACCCCCAACCCTTAAAAAACCAAAAATTTGAATTTTCCCAAAATTTTTTCTGATTCCGACAGCACCCATAGAACACCTATTATATCCAAAAAATCTACCCCTTAAAACCACCCCCTACCCCAAAAAATTTAAACCCTGGAAATTTGCCCTGTTGACTGCGCCTATACTCTAGCACCCTTATATCCTAAATACTACCCTAATAAAACCTACTCCCACCCTTAAATTAAATCAAAATAAAATATCCCATAAAACACCCTTGTTTCTAAATCTTATTTTGAAAATAAGATTCTAGCTATAATTTACCCTTAAAAAACTAAATCACCATAATGACGACCGCTCGTACCCCCATGGGCAACAAAGGCAAACCCGGCACGTCCAAAACCAAGCCTACTCCGTTGGCATGGGAATTGCTGGCGGGACCAAGCGCCCGTAAATCACCCGAAAGGTCTCCCCACCCTCTAGGAGGGGGAAATAGTCCCTTCGACTACTACAACGACAATTTCCCAAACACCCGACATAACCTTTCTGTCGAACACATGAACGCGCCAAGTGGCTGGATGGTCAGTTTACTCTCCGATATAGAAAAGATTGACACAGCGGTGAACAAACATAGATCCCTCACCAGGGAAAACAAAATCACCATTCTGGAGGCTGTAACCATGATGAGGAAGAAAATAATAGAGGCAGGGAAAGAGGAGAAGGCGAAAGTAGCCGCGGCAGAGGCTCAGTCATTCAAGAGCACTCCCAGCGGCCCCCCTTTTCCTCTCACACTGGAACCCTCCGCAATACAGGAGATGGTGGCCGAGGCGGTCCAGGCCGAGATCCGGCCACTGTTCGAACTCTTTGCAAAGGGCCCCTGTCCTCAACCTCAGACACCAGCAGCTTCTGTCGACAGCACGGCCCTCCTTGCAGAGGTGCAAACGCTGCGCGAGGACATCGCGAGTCTGCGTGCCATGGTGCGGGACGAACTGCTGGAGACTCGGGCTGAATTCCTCTCAGCGACTCTGGAGGCAGGACTGCAACAGACCTACGACTCCCCCACAATAGCCCAAAGAAGTGGAAGTGGCCACCTAATCAACAAATCCACAACCATTAAAACCCCCATCCAACCAGTTATCCCCCCCAAAATATCTCGTCCGTCCCTCTTTATAACTGTGACCCCAAAAGAGCCAATAAATGACCCTAACCTCGCCATTCAGCAATGGAAACGCACCGTGACGTTCCAAAATACAGGATTCGCCCCGGAACGGATCATTCCACTAAAACTGAACCGGTTCAAAGTCGAATTCTCCGCACCAGTCATGGTTGAGAAAACGGCGAAGGCCACTAACCAACACCCGGAAATGGTTGCGACTCCGGCTCGAAGGAAACTACCTCTAATGATCCTCAAGGGTATCCCGAAAGAGGTGCCTGAAAAGGACCTCATAGGGACCCTTGAGGGCCAAAATGCAGTGCGAGGTATGCGGATGTGCTATCTCACCGCCAACCGGAAGCCGGAGTTATACAACGCGGTGGTCGAAGTGTCCCCACAGACCAGGAAGCTGATCATTGGACGAGGAGGGAGACTGGGAGTGGGCCATGGACAGGTCCATGTCTCCGACCAAACCCGGTTCGTCCAATGCTTCGCGTGTCTGGGATATGGGCACACCAGGCAAAAGTGTAAAAACACCCGAAGGCCATGTAGTTACTGCGCCTCAACTGAGCACCAATATGCAGCGTGTCCTTACGCCGGAGTAGAGAGGGACGATCCGGTGCATATGCGCTGCATAAATTGCAAGGAAGTTGCCGAGGAGGAGGGATGTATCCACTTGGCAACTGACAGAGATAGATGCCCACAAATAAAACGCGCTATAGCCAACGCCGATAACGGCACCCAGTACGATGAAGAAAGTGAGACCCCCCCCGAAATCGCCGCCCTAATCCGTACCCCCACTAACCTATCCTTCTCCTCTATCCCGACCTAAGTGAAAACCCACCCCTTTTGAAAAATCATTACCCCAAAATTCCAAATTACTCCCCAATTACCCCCCCAACTATCCCACACACCGCTAGAACCAAGTCATTTTTCCCCAAAAACCCTTTTTCCCAAAAACAGTACTTATGTACCAGCAAATAAGAAGTCGAAAGACACGGATTGATAAAGGCCTGGATCACCACGTCCGGGGTTCTAGCGGTCTTCTCCCAGGAGAAGACAATTTAAAAAAAAAAAAAAAAAAAAAAAACCTAACCTAACCTAACCTAACCTAACCTAACCTAACCTAACCTAACCTAACCTAACCTAACCTAACCTAACCTAACCTAACCTAACCTAACCTAACCTAACCTAACCTAACCTAACCTAACCTAACCTAACCTAACCTAACCTAACCTAACCTAACCTAACCTAACCTAACCTAACCTAACCTAACCTAACCTAACCTAACCTAACCTAACCTAACCTAACCTAACCTAACCTAACCTAACCTAACCTAACCTAACCTAACCTAACCTAACCTAACCTAACCTAACCTAACCTAACCTAACCTAACCTAACCTAACCTAACCTAACCTAACCTAACCTAACCTAACCTAACCTAACCTAACCTAACCTAACCTAACCTAACCTAACCTAACCTAACCTAACCTAACCTAACCTAACCTAACCTAACCTAACCTAACCTAACCTAACCTAACCTAACCTAACCTAACCTAACCTAACCTAACCTAACCTAACCAACCTAACCAACTCGGTTTTTCAACCACTTAGAAGAGACCTAGACTCTTCGCAATTTTACCGAAAAGGCTCTATAATTATACCTTCCCAATAGCCCAATCCCGAGGGAACCCCAATTTATACTTTTTCCGTAATAAAATAAAAACACTTTGAAATTTTGGTCGTCCTGAATTTTTGGTCGCGGCAATCGCACACCCGAAAAAACTCACACTTGGCCGAAATTTCAAAATTCAATTAAAAATAGTTCCACTTCACTTTTTCCCAAAATTCTTTTTGTATAATATAGTTCCCGACGTCAGCTTTCAGCTGACACCACTTTCATCCCCCTCCGATAATATTAGAACACCCATTCTCGACTTCAAAGTTTCGGCAAAATTTTTCCATAGTAAAAATTCCGGACCTTAGGTGGATTTCTTAGGGATTTTTACTAGGAAAGATTACGTAACTTTGAAATCGACTTTTTTGTTATTGGAGATATCAATTTAGTTCTTTTTGCATTAGTCTCAGGATAGTTCAAAACCATTTCTGGCGTTTTTAAACTTAGGATTAAATTAGGTTTAAGCATAGTACTAGGACTTAGAAAATTTTTCTTTTCCAACTTTTTCCATTTTGCTCAGAGTCGATTCTTTTGACTCTAAATCACACTTTTAGGCCTTATATACTTACTTTTTCGTCTTATATACTTACTTTCTTGTCTTATATACTTGTTATATACCTTCCCAACTTTGTTTTAGTTTCTGTTTTTCTTTATAATTTCTTCGTTTTTACTTAGTTTTCTTTAGTTTTCTCCTACAAATTAGTTTTAAAATCGGGTTATCACCCATTTCTTAACTTCTTGTGGTTGTTTGGTGCTACCATGCCTCCCAAGAAGAAACCCCCCCCCAAGAAAAACTCCCCCCCCCCATCTACATCTGGGGCATCTGTCGTACCTAGAAATGAGTCGTCGCCCGTGCCATTCGTTCTGGACCCCTTTGGGTTCCAGGCAGATGACTTTTTATCCGGGCTCTCGGACAACGATAGTGACGATAGATACTCAGATATATTGCCACCATGTATGCAGCGACCGATAGATGAGGCGTCGAGTGCTGCCGCGGCGGACGTTGCGGCGTCGACTGGAGGAGCGCCTGTTGGCGCTGCCGCCCCCGCAGCCAAGAAGAAGAAAGCACCGGCCACTCAGAAGTCGTCGCAAGCTTCTGACAAACCTTTGCCCCAACTCCATGTTGACCCCAGTGAAGCGCAGGACTTCCTTTCCTTCTTTTACGTGGTCACTGGAGCAAATCGCACTCTAATGGAGGCAGTCAATCATGGTAAGAGTCTGACTCGCGAGATGAAGGCTCTAATCACTAAATGCTCTGACTGCATTGACAAAACAATGGAGCATTTTCTCAATAATCTCGTTGACTACGAAAACGACACTTCCAAGTGTGCTGCACCGGGTGCCGTGGACAGGCCAGCTGTGGCTCCAGCAGTGGGCCCTGAGGTAACGGGCACAGACTTAAAAGGCATGATTGCGGGAGTTGTGCGCGAGGAGATGCAGCTTTTACGGGAGGAGCTTCGTGCTGTTCCCCCTGTGTCTTCCGCCGCCCCCACCACCACATATGCTACAGTCGTTTCGTCGTCGTCACGCGCCCCTCCACCGAAAATCACCAAACCGGCAATCATTGTTTCTGCTAAAGATGCCACCAAGAAGCACGAACAAGTTATCTCCGACTGGAAGAAGGTCGTCTCCTTCCGGAAGGAGAAATATGCGCCTGCGAAAATCATGGCCGTTTCAAACGGAAAATTGCGCATTGAGTTTGACACTCCAACTCAGTGCGAGGAGGTCATCTCTCGCACTAAAGAGGCCCCAGGGTTTGACGCTGAGAAGGCAAAGCGCCGACCGCCCCTCCTGATTCTGAAGGGAGTCAGCAAGGACGTTCCTCGGGACGAACTTGTTGAAACCCTACAGCACCAGAACTCAGTCGAGGGCCTGCGTCTTTGCTTCCTCACGTCCAATAAAAACCCCAATTTGTATAACGCGGTCATTGAGGTGAACCCGGAGACTCGCCGCACACTGCTCGGAGCGGGGAAGGTCAATGTCGACCACAACCGTGTCCATGTGGAAGACTTCTCTCGCTTCGTGCAGTGTTACCAGTGCCTTCAATACGGACACACCAAGGCTAAGTGCACCTCCGAGTCCAAGCCGTGTGCTTATTGCGCCACTGAGGGTCATCACGCAAGTGATTGCCCTCACAAAGACAACCCAGAGAAGCGCAAGTGCTACAACTGCACCAAATTCATCACAGCAACGGGTACCAAATGTGACCTTAAACACATTGCCACCAGTCGAACTCAGTGTCCTCGCATAAAAACGATGATTCGCCGAATCAACGATCTGACAGACTATGGGACGTGAACTACCTTCATCACATCCCAATCGCCTTCACTTTCCCTTCCCTTTCCATCACTTTACTTCCATTTCCTTTTCCCAAAATTTTTCCTCGCAAGTTCTGTCTTGCATTTTCGTGTCTTCGACTTTTTAGTCAAAACAAACTTTATCACTTTTTCCTAAGTTGCCGTCGTATCAAATCGCGACAAATGGCACAACACTAAGATAACACAAACACATGGGAAAAAAAAAAAAAAAAAAAAAAAAAAAAAAAAAAAAAAAAAAAAAAAAAAAAAAAAAAAAAAAAAACCTAACCTAACCTAACCTAACCTAACCTAACCTAACCTAACCTAACCTAACCTAACCTAACCTAACCTAACCTAACCTAACCTAACCTAACCTAACCTAACCTAACCTAACCTAACCTAACCTAACCTAACCTAACCTAACCTAACCTAACCTAACCTAACCTAACCTAACCTAACCTAACCTAACCTAACCTAACCTAACCTAACCTAACCTAACCTAACCTAACCTAACCTAACCTAACCTAACCTAACCTAACCTAACCTAACCTAACCTAACCTAACCTAACCTAACCTAACCTAACCTAACCTAACCTAACCTAACCTAACCTAACCAACCATTTTTCTTCTATCTAGAAGAGACCTACAGCGTTGCAAATATTCTCCAAAATACCTTTCAATTTATCCCTTCAGATAACCCAAATCCGAAGGATCCCGATTTTATAGTTTTTGAGAAATTAAATAAAAACACTTAGAGAAATTTTTCACCCTGACGAAATTTTGTCGGCAAAACCACACCCAAAACGACATACCCTTGACCGAAATTTGAAAATTCAAAAATAAATACTTCCACTTCAAATTTTCAGGAAATTCTTTTTGGGTAATTTAGTTCAGTCTTCCAGCTTTGCGCTGACACCATTTCCATCCACCTCCGATAGCATTTAAACACCCAGACTCGACTTTGAAGTTTTGCGGAAAAAATTCCATACTAAAATTTCGTGAGCTTAGGTGCATTTTTCACGGAACTTTAGTAGGGAAAATTACGTAACTTGAAAGTTGACTTTTTTGTTATCGGAGATTTTACTGTAGTTGTTTTTGCAATAGTTTTGGACCGTTTTAAAACCATTTTTAGTATTTCAAAATTTTCGATTTTCCATACATTTGTAATTATTTTTGGACTTGAAAAATTTTAGTTTTAGGAGTTGTTTGGGTGAGTTTTGCTCACTCAATTTTGACATAGTTTTAGTAGTTTATATATAGTTTCTGTTAGTAAATAGTTAGTTTTAGTCTTATATACTAAGGTTTTGGCCTTATATATATTTTTATAGATAGTTTTAGTGTAATAACCTTCAATTGTATTTCAGTTCGGGAAACTTCAAACTCGATTCAGATGGCATTTAGTTCAACAT
>JADPWL010003072.1:88431-129191 GCA_019059595.1 Marasmia exigua
CTTGATTTTTTCAATTGTACACATCGAGTCTTCTATCCCATCACTATCATCGGATGAAAGGGAATCGAACGAGTTACGTGTGGGAACATTTATTTTAAATGCTTTTTGTGGTATAGTCTTCTTTGGTTGCGTTTGGGCAGGCGGAGAAAGACGAATATTTGAGTTGTTGTGTGGATATCGGTCTATATTGTGTATATCTTGAGTTTTAACCAGACATTTATTGCATTTCCAATTAAATTTTCTCTCCGGTTCCATAAGATAGAAGCGTGCGACTGAGACGTTAGCGCAGTCTAAATGTAAGGAGATTTGACATTTTGAACAATTCAAAAATTGCCTGTTGGTAATTAGGTCATTGCAATTCCCGCAGCTTGAATTCATTTTAGTAAGTATCAACAAGTTTTATTCTCTATTGGTTTATATAGCGGCAAACAGGAATGTTTGTCCAATCGTGGAACTGTTCAGAATAGATGGCGCTCTATTCGCACAGTGAAAGACATGTTTATACTGATAATGATTCTTTATTTTATTCATTATTTAAATGTTTTCTCCAAAATTTTTTTAAAAAATTCAAACAGAGGTGACCACAATTTATAGTGCCAAATTTTTGATACCGTTCAAAATTATAACTAATTGGCATGTTTCTTAAATAATTGATTAATTCTACTGGAGGCTTTAAGTCACCAAAACTATCAAAATATTCACAGTAACCATTTTTTTTGACATAGGCTACCCAGTGTGTTCCTGGATTATCAGAGCTATCCAAATTTAGTACTGCACATTCTGTTTTCCTAGGTTTCAATGGAAGCCTATTTCGCATATAAACTCCTCGGAAATATGGAATATCAGTAGAATGCTCTAAGATATCTAAGTCTGTCAGTGCACGCTTAGGCAGCCGTTTAATTAGTTTTTTGAAGGATTCAAATATAACCCGGTACCCTTTTTATGAGGTTTGATGTACATTCCCTTGCCAAGAGCCACCGCTTCTAGCATCCTATTATGACGTTCCGACTCTTGAAGACTTTTCTGTGCTGCCTTAGAGTCGTTCACTGCTTTTGCTATTCCAGCTGCTCCCCCTGCCAATGAACCCAAAGCCGACAACCCCGCAAAGATCGGAATTAAAGGGAGCAGCCCTCCACATTTTGGTAGCGGAATACATCGAGGCAACCGAGTTTCTTTTCTATTTTTAAAAATTTTTTTGGCTGCCGCTAATGCGCATTTAATAGCAGCGAGACTGCCTGTGGACTTCAACTTTTTTACTTGAGATTTAATTTTTTTTACAGCTTTCATAAATGTACGAGGGCCCGCACCAGCCTTGAGTTTCGCTTTCATTGCATTCTTTACTATCCATGATGCCACTTTTTCACCTTTCTTAGCATCTTTAGCGTTTAATCTTTTCTTGGCCATATTCAAAAGTTCTTTATCAGCCTCTCGTCGAACGTTTGAATCGTTGTTGTTGTAAGCGATATCGTGGTACATACAAGCTTGGTCTAACTTGTTTACACCTCTATCCCCCCTTTTTAAACGTGTCTTAAGCTTTGTTCCAGGACCACAGAATTGATGTCCAGGTAAATGTAGCTCGAACGGCAAATGGTTTATTACGCTGTCTATAATACCACTTCCCTCCTTCATTGATATGCGGAGAATGAATAGATTTGGTTTAAAAGTATATTTATATTATAAAACTATCTCGTTTTTGTTTATCCAACTGTTCTCATCGTTGCTAAGACCTAACCATTTCACGAAATATTTATTTCCTTTTTTTCTAATAATCTTTTCGATGAGGTAAATATCTGGATATTTAGTCTTTTGTAGTTCATACTCATAAAAAGTCCCCAATATAACCTGCTTATGCTTGTCTTCCAAATGATAAGTTGGTGGATTTGTATCATTTATCTTTGCTACTGTAAATATTTCCGTTGACCAGTTAGGAGTATAACCTTTATAAAAGTCTCCTTTAAATTTGCTTATACGTACATAATCACCAACTTGAAACTTAGGTACTAAGTGTTTTCGATTTCTATACGCTTTGCTTATATTACGTAATGCAGACATTTCATTGATCTTATTAACGTCATTGGGCTTAAATTTTGTTATGCGATGAGTAGTGCTGTTATAGGTATCTATTACAGTATTTAATAATTTGCCCTGCCAGCGATAGCAACCGTATAAACTGAAAAGTTTAAAGATATGAGATTTTAGCGTACGTATGACTCGCTCTACAATAGAAGCTTTTTTGACGGAGTAAGTAGAATAATGGTTCACATTATAATTTTTCATCAGTTGACCAAAATTATCATTATAGAACTCCTTGCCCAAATCCGTTTGCAAATATTTAGGTTTTCTAGATGATACTTTAAAAATCTGTTGCATTGCGTCGGCAACACATTTTTTTCCTTTAGATTTAATGGGACTTGCCCACACATACTTTGACAATGTATCTATCACTACTAATATGTAATTGTGTCCTTTATTAAACTGTGAATATTTTTGTAAATCTATGAGGTCAGCTTGCCATAGATCATCAATTCCTTTTATGACTGTGCATCTACGCGGAAAATTTCTTCTGGCTGCTTTGTGAAGTTCATCAATTATGTCCTTTTTGCTCATTTTTGTTTGAATGAATTAAATTGTCTATTTCCGACTTTGTGTAAAACGATTTATTTAAATGTTCTGTTGTGAAGGTTTCCAAGTTCTTCAAATGAAACTTAACTTCAAGCTTCACTTTTTCGATTTCATTTCTTAATTCTTGAACTATTTTGTCTAAGTAAACTTTGTTTACTGCTTCGTCGTCTTCGGTTGGATATGACAACCCTTTTAATCTAGAAGATTTTAAATCGTAGTGTCCGGTATCTGACTTTACCAATGTTTCGTTGAAGTTGTCAATGTATTCTGTCAATCGTAAACGCTTATGGACGTGATGACCAAATTTGTCTATATTCATTGCTGTCTTGGTAGGTTGACTACTGAAAGAATACTGCTCAATTTTCCCGGTTTCTTCTTTATAAGTTCGACGTTTATGATACCAGATTCATGCAGTTCCGAAATAATTGCAATTATTTCATTATTTACGCCAGTGTTGCCTGCTTCCCTGGATGCAAGTAGTAACTTTAATCGCTCGACTAACTCGTTTGGGTCATCCCAGTAAACTACATCAGTATTTGATTTCACTGTCTTTAAAAGTGTACATCTAAATTTGGTTTCTTTTTAAACAAAAGTTCTTTCAAGCCAACAGTTTTTTTGACCGTAAGTGCTCCTATTTTAAGAATAACTCCATCATCATAAACACGGGTCTTGCCCAGTAACAGTTTACCCCGCTCATTTCTGATTCCATACGGAACATCTTCCATTACGTCAGACGATGTTGACCATGACAGTGATTGATTTTTAAGACTCGGCGATGACTGTAGAGATTTAAATGATCCCTCGCTTATATTGTGATCTTCAGATGGTGACACAACAAGGGTTTTGTTGTAGTTCTTGTATTGCTCTTGTTTTTCGTCTTCATCTTCACTATTAGATTCATTTTAATCTTCATCAGAGGTAAATAATGACTGATCCTCATCTTCAAAGGAATGGTTATTGTGATTTTTATTTTTTTTCATCACTGGTTCATCAAAATGCTCTTCCTTATGAGGAGTAACATTTTTTTTGTTTGTCAATATAGTTAGTGGATCAACAATAGGTTTCAGTAGAGTTTCTAATGTTTTATTGTTTGTATTTTTCACATCTTTTATCAACGCAACTTTTCTTTTAACAGCTGTTGCTGATTTTATAATTTGCGCTTTAAGATTTTTCTCCATTTCAAAGTATTCCGCTCGGTTCAAAATCATGAATAGGAGTGGGTGATAAATAATACAACCGTCTTTTATGTATGTTCATCTATTAATATGAATGTGTCGAAAGCTAATCGGTAACATCCGTTGTTTTTGTCGCAATCCTTATTAATAACAAGATAACTAAATGGTTTATTCCAAACAGCAGAGCACATCTCACGGAATTGGGACCATGACATATCAGACCCAACATGCTCGTCATATACGTGCTTCAAGTTAATATCATCTTGCTTAAATAAAATGACAAGATTTGAATTGTCTCGTACAAGTTGTTTGGGAACTTTTGTTTAAGTTTGGTTGATGTAAAAACAGTCTATATTTTTATGACGTCCCATGGCGAAATAATCTCTAATGTTGTTTTGATTTTCACAAGCAACGTCGTCAAAAATGATAATTGAATTAGGTAAGGCGTCATGTGGACTCAAAATTTCGCCATTATGATTGTATTTACTGAATGATGTTCCAGGAACCATATCCAAAACCTTTTCAAGGTATAAATATTTAGGTTGATATAAAGATTTTGAATACACATAAAGGTTTCGGAATCTTGGTCCATTTTCATGCAATAGTAAACTTATCACTAAATTAGTTTTTCCGCTATTGGAGGGACCACACACAATACAACGTATTGTACTTGGTAATAATTTTCCATGTCGCTTAGGTTCTCCAGATGACGTAGGACAGATGCACTCTAATTTAAGCGATTCTTTTTGTTTAACAAACTTCATTACTTTGTTTACAATGTGACTGCAGTGTTGCGATAGCTATAATAGAATGAGCTGTAACAATAACGTTCTCATATTTTAAATCAATAATTATCTAGTCTAGAGCTGTTGGAACGAGATAAGAATACAGTATGTATTTAACATAGTAAAACTTTACTCTATAATCATGGGGACTGTTCATTTGCTGAATAATGCACCTCGTTCTGAAGATGACATTGTACTTTCTCGCTCTCTTGAAGTGAGATTGCAGCCCCTGCTGCAATCGAACGAAAGAAAGAGCGAGAAAGTACAATGTCATCCTACTCCGGTGCAATTTCGCACATCTGCTAGTGAACATGAGTCAGCAATAGCAAGATTGAGAGAGTGTGCACTACAGTGTACATTAAGAGCAAGAGGACATTCTTGACGAATATACGCTTGGGCACCGTGCAAATACCCACTCATGGCTGCAGCCCCATCGTAACCTTGACCAACCACATGAAAACATTGAAGTCCATGCTTTTTCAGAGCTGTGATAATGAGGCTTGCAAGACCGGATCCTGTCACGTCAACAGTTGGAATATACTCTAAGAACATCTCCTTAACTTTATGTTGTTTAACATCTTTTAAGTCAACATATCGTAAGCAAAGCGAAACTTGCTCTATGCGCGCAATATCAGTCGTCTCATCAGCGAGAATCGCAAAAAATTTAGCTTCCTTTACTTCACCGATGATCTTATGTTGAATAATTTCACCACAGATATCAATTATTTCATTTTGGATTTGAGGGCTCGTGTAAAGGGCATTCTTTTGAGAAGTGACCAAATGCTCAGAAAGATCTTTATCCCCAGATTCTGCTGCGTACCGCAACAGTGCTCGAAAATTACCATCATTCTGACCTGGTTGTTCAGACTCTGGTGTAATACTGATCCGTCCCGAATCAGTTTTACCTCTTAAAGGTATACCTTGTTTGCCGCAAAAAATTATTCCTTTTACGATAGGAATTAGTTTCTTTCGGTTTTCCTGTTGCTGTCTCTTTCTTTCAGAAGACAACTGCTCATCGACTGAAAAAGCCCGAGAAGACATAACTTTTAGGAAGTTATCTGCGAGTTCCGAATTTCGTTTGTGATATCCCGACTTTGCATGAGTTTCAAATATTTCTAGTGCATTTTCCCACTTGCAAAAAGGGTCGGTTACAAGCTGGCCTACCCGCTGATGGCCTCCTTTACCTTCATCAAGTGAACGTCTCATTACGACGCAAATTCTACAGTATGCTCCACTTTTATATTTTGAATATGACAACCACGGGAATCTTTCAATCCATTTCATTTGAAAGCGCAAATTTCGTTTTGTAGAAATGGGAAACTTATAATCTTTAGGTTGAGTCCAAGGCTCTTTTAAAATTTGGGCTTTTAGATATTCATCCTCGATTTTGTCTTGATTCGCATAAAAACCAACATCCAATTTGGCATAATGAAAAGATGACGTAACAGGTGAGCCAGTGATGCTGCTGGTCGGTTCCAGGCTAAATGTAGGCTCGGTAGTGGTAGGCATGACACAAGGCACCAGCGCCCCCACCGACTCGGTTTCTACATTGGATACTGCAAACGAAGTCGAAGGCTCGCTTGCCATCACAATTTTACTGTCGGCATGCAAACTAGTTGTTGGTCCCAAATTATCTTCTTTACGGTTAGTCACTTGACCACACCACTTTTTCCAATACTCCATACCTTTAAGCTTATCGCCTTTTCTTTTGTTTTTCTCCATTTTCTCGTAACCTAAAATAACCTAAAAGTCGTTCACTGTAAATTGCAATCTGAGATATACTCTGATTAACTAAACTGACAGCTACAATCGACCTTTATTTTTTTAATGTTGCCTCCTAAGTGCACTAGTGCTGTTATAATTGAATTGTGAGCGAACAATTGAATTTATTATTGAACATTTTAGATGTTAAGATTTTACTCATAACCTTAATCCGATATACAAGACACATGACACAATGGCATCTGTCAGTTAGGTTCGCATGATTAAAAATTAGAGTTTAGTTTATGATTTTATGGTTAGCTTTCATTTTTAATAATTTTAAGATCCTTTGAAAATGAGTTTATGTAAAGTTTTTGGATTCGATTATTTCATTTGTAAATACTTACAATTTATTTTATTGAATGACTACATTTTAACACACTTCGTACATTTAGTTAGAAGTTTGGACATCAATCAGCCTCCAAATGTAATTTTCAATATTAACTCATGTCATGAAAAGAAAATGAAAAGCAATTGAATCGCAATTGAACTTTTCGATTACTCACAACCGACACTATTTTTGTATTACGATAACGCGGCAACCCACCAACTGTCAGTTAATATTACATGATTATGAATCAGAGTATAAATACTCTCGCTCGGTCGTGGGATACGAATCGGCACGACGCGGCATGAAACTACACGAAGATTACCGAATGTGACACGACGACGAGCGGCTCGGCGCGGTGCGCCCGTAGAGAATCCAATCCAAACCACATACTTTTGAGTGTAATTAATTAATATAGTTAAATTTTATCTTAACTTTTCGGGGGGGGTTTGAACCCCCAAAACCCTCCCCCTGGCTACGCCCGTGATCTGCGCTATTCGTACTTGGGCATACCAAGAAATATAATTAGGCATCTGTCCCAAAACATACTACAGGAAATACTGAGAGGTGAATACACACATAAATTAAACAGTCATCGGATTCAACAGATATACAGGAAGATTTTTTGATCACTATCCAAATTTTTTTTGGGCATTAGGTATCGTTAATGAACCCATTTCTGCAAAAAAAAAATGTAGGTCATATTTTTGAAATAAAATCATTTTCCCGATCCAATTATCAACTAAGCGTGGTAACCATTTCTATCGTAAAACATAATGTAAACATTGAGTACGCAAAGCGGCAATATCAATGAACGACACGGGACACCTCACACCTGCGCGTGTGGTGCGGAGGCGGGAAGGGCATTCTGCGGGGGAGAGCGGCGAGGTGGCGGCGAGCGGCGATAAATCAAAGACAAAGCATAAATTCGGCATAAACAAGCACAAAGGTCACACAGACCACAGTCGCCCGCGCATTCCCGGCGAAAGCGTGTCATCTCGTGCGAATTGCGATACCGCGATGTACTCAAACCGCGAGTATTATGAAATGGTGCGATGTTACTTTTCAAGTGGCGAGAGTTTGCACAGAGCTCAAAGACTTTACGAAGCGGAAAACCTTCCTCGCCTTCGCAACCAGGGTGTAGTGAACCTTCGGTTCCGAACCGCGCCACCATTCTGGCTGCCACCCAAAGGCTGTTAAATCATGGCCAGTTCACTACTTCTTCACATGCACAAGGGCGTGGGAGGCAAACCAGTAGAAATCGAGGAAGAAAACTTCGATTTTTTTGAAAGAAACCCCCGTGCTAGTACTCGAGATGCCGCGAGACGTTTCAAGGTCAGCCAGTACGCCGTGTGGAAGCTGCTCAACACCGCTGGTTTACACCCTTACCACTTTCAAAAGGTGCAGGCCTTAAATGAAGCAGACGCCGCGCCCCGCCGAGCCTTCTGCGAATGGCTAATTGCACACTCGACGGCCGTTATTATGTGGACTGATGAAGCACTGTTTACGCGTATCGGGCTGTACAATCAGCACAATGAACACTGGTGGTCATTCCGAAACCCGCACATGATTAGGGAAACCCATCACCAAGTACGTTTTAGTGCAAACGTGTGGGCTGGGATTGTTGGCAACGTACTTGGGCCGTACTTCATCGAGGGCCGCTTGACTGGTGGCACGTACCTCGATATGTTGCGTACAGTGATCTCGGACTTTATGGACGAGGTGCCGCTCGTACACTTACGCAACTTTTATTTTCAAGAAGACGGTGCACCGCCTCACTACGCCGCTGCCGTGCGCGACTACCTCGGCGCTGAGCACGGCGCCCGCTGGATCAGCCGTGGAGGCCCGGTCCCGTGCCCAGCGCGCTCACCTGACCTGACTCCATGTGACTTTTTTGTGGGGTGAAGTGAAAAGACGCGTGTATGTGGAAGAGGCCCAAAGCCTAGACGCATTAAAACTGCAAATCATACCTGCATTTGATGAAGTGAGACACTGTAGTGCTTAACAAATTAAAAGACAATGTGCAAAAACGTGCGAGACTCTGTTTAGAAAGAAATGGTTTGCATTTTGAACAGTTATTAAAATACACTTAGTTTATTAGGATTTTGATTGGATTTTGTTTTATTGTAGGTAAGTAATTTGAATTAATTTTTACATAAGTTGATTCAAATTTTTTTAATACGCCTTATTGCAAAAAGTACTAACTACCTACCTACTCAATAAACTTTATAAAATAAGAGTAAATAAATACCTACCTAGCTAATTTAAATGTTAATAAGTATGAGTGTGAAATTTTTTTAGGTTTTTTGCAATCTGACGGTCCTAAGCCCGTTAAAGTATGAAGGAAAAATTTGCAACTTATGGATGTTATGAATGAAGTTGGTGGAGCGGGCGGCGTGGGCGGCGGTGGGCGGCGCCTGAGCGCGACGCGCGGTGAACAATTCTATCAGTATTTTTCGGATAACTTTGAAATACCATATCTCAATATTTTAGTACTGGACGATACTAAAAGAAAAAATACGTATATAATAATTTTAGCAGCCGATCATTATATCAAATTTTGGATAGTGATTAAAATTTCACCCTGTATAATATGATGAAGGAATACAATAAACAACAAGAAATAAATATGAATAAAAACAAAATTACAATAAATAAACGAGCAACATGTTACGAGTGCAAGCCTCGTCTACGTCACGCCTACGTCACTACATATGTACATACCGTGAACTGATTCATCGGTGCAACTGGCCCGATTGGGAAATCATTCTATGGAAAATGCTGAGCGGACAGTTTTCAGCGATGGGAAACTTTTGGACAGTTCCTGGTGGTCTTCAAGCTTCAATCGCGGAAGCGACCGGACGTACTTAGTCTTAAGTCTGATCATCGCGATCAAATTAATTGTAATTAAATTAAGAAACTTATGTAATACATATTCAATTTAATAAACTGTATAATAATTATAAATCTACCTTTTTTAAAAATCCTACCCGACGGCCCAATTCCGTAATTGGCGCAGTCGGTAGGATAGTCGAGTCACGCGCGTATCACAAATCGAACCGCGCCTGATAGTCGTTTCGTCGACGCGTCGACTATCTCTACGAATCTACGCGAAGCGGTCGTCGGATGGAGAGGAGAGCAACTACAAGGACGGCGCTTATCCAGAAATCGATGGCCCACCAACTCCACAGCATGCTGAGTATCCTGCTCCTGTGAGTCGTATTTAATAAGTTACGTAATTCCTATTGGTCGCCAGCGGTCCCTTTCCTGGTTCCTGTAGAACTTACTTAGTAGTTATTTTATAGGTAAAAGTAAATTTAAGTCTTTTTGGTTGCCAGTGGCACCTTTCCTGTTAACCGTAAGACCAGTTAGTTAGGTAAAGGATTAATTATTCGTATAAAAGTATTATAGTATAGCTTCACCATTTTCTATCCGAGGAGAGATAGAGATATTGGGCCGAATCAACGGCGCAATATCCGATCAAATTCTAGGGAATAAGATTTTATCGTGATATCGACTTATCTAGCTTAGAGAGCATCGAAGAAGACATGGCCAACGAGCAGCCACTTCAGATGCCAGTGGCAGATCAGACAGAGAACATTTGGAAAGTCTTAAGACTAGTACCTGAGTTTGATGGAAATTCTAACGTCTTAATACGATTTTTAGACATTTGTGACCAGCTTATCTTAAAATATGTCGATCCAGCCCCGGGAAATGATTTAAATAACTCCGCCTTATTAAATGGCATATTAAATAAAATAACCGGGCATGCCGCTAAAACGCTAGCAACAAATGGCATTCCCCAGGACTGGAACGGTATCAGAAATGCATTAATTAATAGCTTTTCAGATCACAGAGATGAGTCCGCTCTGTACACGGATATGTCTATGCTAACTCAAGGTTCCGATACCCCGCAAATATTTTATGAGCGCGTTCAAAACTTATTAAGTATAATTATAACTTATGTGCAGTTACACGAACGGGTTAGTACTACAGTCGAAGCTAAACGCGAGCTTTACAAAAAATTAGCCCTCCAAACTTACACTAGAGGCCTAACCGAGCCTTTAGGCTCACGTGTTAGGTGCATACGTCCCGAAAACGCGGACCGATAGCCAAGACTCGGCTGAAACGAGATAAGAAAAATAACGACACGACATTGTTACAGGACCTTCCTGCTCACGATGGACCTCGACCAAGCACAAGCAGGTCCACTGACCCTTGACGCGATTCGACTTGACGACTTATCTGACGGACCTGGAATCCTTCCTTTTAAACTTGGCTCAACTAAAATAATTTCCCATGACCATACATTCCTACAGGAAATTGATATCGATATGATTTCACGACAAATCGATTTATTACAAGTTCAACTGACTGATTTATCTAATAAATTATCCAATAAAAAATATTCCATATTCAGACACCAAATTTTGCATCTGTTTAACAAACTTAACAAGACTGCTTTAGAATTAGAAACTTTTGAGCCAAGAAGAGCCAAAAGAGGCCTTTTTAATCCCTTAGGATCTTTTATCAAAAGTATATCCGGTAACCTTGACAATGAGGACGCTCTGAGATTCGAAAATGCTCTTACCATTTTACAAAAGAATAATCAAGATATTTCTTTAAAATTCAACAAGCATATCAGTTTATATAAAGAAATGACTCTCCAACAAACTCAAATTCTAAATAATTTGACCTCAAATCAAGAAAAATTGTACAAGGCAATTAATTTAATCAGTAGCACAGTCCTTAATGATAAGGAACTTATTCTGCAGTTCTCTCAAGTTTCTCAATTATTTAACATCGTTTCTGAAAACATTCAGAAACTTTCATTTGAGATAAATAGGATAAGTAACATTATAGCTTTTAGTCGCACAAATGTAATGCACCATTCTATTTTATCAGTAGGCAATTTAAGAAGTATGTTAAGCAAATTGAAACAGCTGTATAACCCCAGCTCATTACTTAATTTGGATATTAGGTTTTACTTCGATTTAATTTCATTAGGTTCTTATTTTATTGATAAGAAAATCGTAATCGTCTTAAAGTTTCCTATAATGTCTCTTCAAAGTTATGACTTATATAAACTTTGTCCTGTCCCGAATAAAAAATCCAAAGTTATCCTTCCTCCATTCCCATATATGGCTTCCAATTCCCAGGAATTTGCGTACATGGAGGCTGAATGCCCGAAGATTGACACTTGGTACATATGTAAGCAGCAGCTTGGCCATCAGATCCGGACACACAGTGACTGCGTCTTCAACCTTATTTATCATCAGCATACAGAGGACTGCCATACCACATCTATTTCGCTCCTGAAGGAAGCACTCCTGGAACTCGACAGCCAGCATTACGTTTTATCAGTACCTAGCGAGATAACAATTAAATCTTCATGCAGACAGGAAAATTACGAAATCCTAAAAGGTAGCTACTTAGCAACGATTCCAAGAAATTGCAGCATTCGCACACCTGAATTCACAATCGTTAACAGCGATGACAAATCCCGTGGACAACCTGTTGAAATTATGACATTCCCAGAATCAATCCCAATGTCAGCAGATTCAAGAAAACAGCTACCGCATTACAATTTCACAACGACCGATTTGAATAAATTGCACAATATTCAACATCAAGTACTTATGGACCCACCTGTCGAAATCAACTCCGAGAACTTATCCAGCTTATACCACACAACAATACCTACCTACGTCATCGTGTTGTTAAGTGCACTTGCACTCTTTAGCCTTGCATATTACATGAAGCGGCCATTGAACCGAAAGCAAATCGTTTCCTTACAATCTCAAGAAATTGAAATGGCTTCAGCAGTATCCACAGCACCTATTGTAGATAAAAAAGCCGCAACATTTGCTCTCAACCTTCGCAAATAGTTGCTCATCTAAGAGGGGAGGTGTTACGAGTGCAAGCCTCGTCTACGTCACGCCTACGTCACTACATATGTACATACCGTGAACTGATTCATCGGTGCAACTGGCCCGATTGGGAAATCATTCTATGGAAAATGCTGAGCGGACAGTTTTCAGCGATGGGAAACTTTTGGACAGTTCCTGGTGGTCTTCAAGCTTCAATCGCGGAAGCGACCGGACGTACTTAGTCTTAACCTCTCGTACGTGGAATACTGCCAACTGTCAAATTTCATTTTTTGACGTGTCGTGGGTCCCGCTCAGGGATGCTCCACGGACAGGGGTAATTTTGTGGCAGAGGTTTAGAAAAACCCAATTTTCGCTGAATTTGCTTGATTATATGTATTAATAACATTATTTTTGTTGATAAAACATATTTCTTCAAGTAATTACTCACACTTCATCTGATTTTGAATTGATTTGGAACTGTACTCTGAGAAAAGATATGGGTTACTTACAAGTTCGACATATATTTGCTGATTAATAAAAAAATAAAAGACTGATGTTTCATATATTGATTTATTTTCATAACTTATTACATATATTTTAAAATAAATACGACAAAGAAGATGTTTCAATACATTTTTTTATACTACTAGTGTTTAAAAACTTTGGTTTCAAAAAAGACCTACTTCGAAAGTCTCTTAAGTGGGTCTCATATTACACTAGACATTATTACATTATTTACATCAGAGACAAAGTGTTTTTTGTTTCCAATAATTTCATTATATTTCCAAACTAGTGTAAATAATAACACATAGTTACAAACAACATATTTTAAGTATGAAGGGATCAAAAATGAGACTCAAAATTGGTCCATAGAACACTGTGTCAATAAAACTAATATTTTGCAGAACATTTAGATACAACCACGATAATAATATTATTTTTAAGATTTTCATTTAACTAAAGATTGATTACATTAAAAAAAAACGACTTGTTTCATAGAGAAATATCAAAAGGTAAGGTCATAAACATAGTGACCAATTCACAATTCTGATCCATGATGGCTACATAGTATGGATAAGACTTTTTGAAATAAAATGATATTATGTCATTACTAACTATAATTCGTGGTTTTTTGTTTAACGTTTTTGTTAGTGAGTAAAAAAAAGGTTATTTTAGGAATTTATTATTTTGTGCTTTTTTTTTATTTTTCGGTAAGTAACTCTTATTAACGACTTTATTTACATCATGTATTTCGATACCGACCGGATAAAAGGTCACTTATCGTTAGCGGTTTAGTAAAGGGTTCAGTCCCGTTGTCTACGAATTTGAAGTTGTCCACTCTGCCATGCCTCTGAAAAATGATACATAGTCAATTAATATCACATCAGCCTAATAATTTTGATTACGGCACCGAATCCTATAGCAGCACTCTTAACTAGAACACACTCAAACAATTGAAAACTATCTAAAAAAAACAACTGTAATACGAAAAAAAACATTAAGTACAAAAAAAATAAATTCACTATCAAGTCATATCCATGTTAGCTTAGCCGGCAGCTATTTTGTGATGCCAAACCCCCTTCCGTGGAGAGTCCCGGAGCGGGACTTTCGAGCGCCTTCATGCATTTAAGGTAAAAGTTTCCGCATTTACTACTAAAATATATGCATTTGGTCATAATCTGATTAAATTTAACTAAATAGTGATCTATGTACAAGAATTCTTTAGGGATTTTAATAAGTTTTCAATCAAATATGACAAAATTAAAACGAAGGATAATTTTGTCGAATGGCGTGGACGTTGGATCAGAGGCTGTTTTGTTTGTTTTTGTTTTTTCAGAGGAGTGAAGAAAATGCACTTTTATGTAAATAAAATTAAACATTACTTACGGTTCTATGTCTTGAATGCCACAAAATCGCCAAAACACACAAATTATCTTAAAATCGGCCGCTCTCAATAGCAGATACAGGCAGGAAAATTCGTAGAATCAGTCACAGATTCTCTCACAGATTTTTCGTTTTTTTTGTACCACAGATGTCCTAAATAGCTATCGAAAAAGCTCATTGTAAACCCCTTACCAGTTTTCAAACGTCAAAATATGAAACGTTAAAATAAAAACCGTAAAATAAGGCATATTTAAGAACCGCAATCGTCAGCATTTTTTGCGTCCCTGAGCGGGACTTCCACGGTATAGCGATATTTGTTATTAACTGTCAACGTCCCGCTCCGGGACATCCACGGTTGAGAGGTTAAGTCTGATCATCGCGATCAAATTAATTGTAATTAAATTAAGAAACTTATGTAATACATATTCAATTTAATAAACTATATAATAATTATAAATCTACCTTTTTTAAAAATCCTACCCGACGGCCCAATTCCGTAATTAACATCATTAGAGCAAATAGAGGACACAACAAATAATAACAAAGATTTTTTTCGTCAATAACAACAAAATTCTATTCCAAAATATCATCATCATCATCATCATCATCATCAGCCCATTTAAGTCCCCACTGCTGGGGCACGGACCTCCCTCAATTACATGAGGGGTAATTGCCATACTCACCACGCTTGGCAGACGGGTTGGCGAGGGTTTTGATATAAATGCAGAGTTTTCCTTCTCTGGGTGCTGATGATCATGCCAGCAGCTTTACCTTAGTCGCCTTTTACGACACCTCGGTAAGAGTGAGGGTGGCCTATTCTACTCTGCCGGGAACCACACGGCTATTCCAAAATAAACAGGGCATAAATAACAAAATATCCCTCTTACAACAAATTTTACAAGAAACTCGACTAGAAATTATATGCCTATCAGACACCTTCTAAACTGAAATCAAACAAAGTTCTCTACAAATCGACGGGTACAAAATGGCAGCTAATTACTGCAGGAAAAATCGGAAGAGAGGAGGAGTAGCTATATTAGTAAAAGAAAAAATAGAAGTAGAAGAGCGCAAAGATATTTCTAATTTATCGGTAGAATTTATTATAGAATACTGTAGCATAGAAATAAAGTGTTTAAATCTACTAATAATTTGTATTTATAGAAGTGATCGTGAAACGGGCGTCTTTTTAGAATCATTTATAAAACTATTAAATAAGTTGAAGTCAGAGTCTCGTAAAAATATTATCATAGGAGGAGACTTTAACATTAATATATCAGAAAACACAAAAAAAACATCTGATTTTAAAAATCTACTTCTAACATATAACTTCATACAAAAAGTAAAAAAAGCTACAAGAATTTGTGTAACCACAGCCACATGTATAGATTTAATATTTACTAACTTCCCACGGACACATACAAAAGTACAGGACTATGGCCTTTCAGACCATCATGGCGTTATAGTAAAGATAAGAAATGAACAGTTATATAAGGTTAGTAAGACACAAATAGTTTCTAAAAGACTGTTTTCGGATAGCCAAATAGCCAAATTTAAACAAAAACTTAGAGTTATAAACTGGGACCAACTACTAGATAAAAAGGAATGCATAAATAAAAATTATGAAATATACAACAACAAAATACAAGGACTACTGAACCATTGCTTTCCGAAAACAAATTTTAAAGTAAAACCTAAATTGAATAATAGTATACCAAAATGGTTAACTAAAGGATTAAAAATTTCATGCATGCATAAAAGAATACTACGAGTAATGATAAATCACACGAATAATCCCATTATCAAACATTACTACAGATCTTATAGAAGAATACTAAAAAAACGATTATAGCAGCAAAAAAACATATTTACATACAACAAATGTCGAAGTCTGAAAACAAAACCAGAACTATGTGGAATATAATTAAACAGAAAACAAACAAAGTCCCGCAAAAGACCTACACAAACATAAAATCAAAGATAAATAACGAAAGCTTCGAATCCCCCACTAGAGTTGCAAACACTTTTAATAGCTTTTTCGCCTCCGTAGGTAACGTATACAACAACAACAATAGTAGACCAATAACATGCAAGGTGAAAAATAACATGTTTTTACAACCAGTAAACCCAAAGGAAATTAAAGCCCTCTTAATAAATCTTAAAACAAAGCATAGCTCTGGCATAGACGAATTAACATCCATGTTATTAAAAAATGTGCTGATGAATTAACTGTACCTCTTGTTTCTCTTATCAATCAATCGTTTAATGAAGGCACTTTTCCGAACTTGTTTAAAATATCTATTATAAGGACCATCCACAAAAAAGGAGACACAAATTGCCCATCGCAATATCGACCAATTGCGCTACTGCCAGCAACTTCAAAAGTGTTTGAACGTGCTATGACGAATCGCTTATATTATTTTTTAGAAAAGTTCAAATTGTTTAATGAGCACCAATACGGATTCCGTTAGAACAGGTCGACAATCTTAGCCGTCTATTATTATATACAACAGATGCTTAATTACTTGAATGATAAAAAATACGCGGTAGGCATACTACTAGATATTACTAAAGCATATGATAGGGTACAACATAAAATTCTTCTAAATTAACTTTATGATTACGGTATACAAGGAAAAGCTCATAAGTGGATACAATCTTACTTAAAGGACAGGAAACAATACGTACAAATCACTCATCAGAATCGCTTGACAGGAGAAATAAAATAATATAGATCGGACCCGATAATAGTGAACAATTCAATCCCCCAAGGTAGCGTTATAGGATGCGTGCTCTTCTTGGCGTATATTAATGACCTACCTAATATCATGAACACCCCAAGTGTCATATTCGCAAACGACGTTTCGTTACTTTTCAAATTCGACAACTTACAGAAATTCCAGATGGAAGCAAAACAGATATTACAAAAAATTAACAAATGGCTAGATGCACATAATTTACTAATTAATTACTCCAAAACAAGATTATTAGAATTCAGACCATACCAAAAACTGCCGCCAAATGTTCAACTACAAGTTGACAATACTAACATTGAGAAAACCAATAGCTGCAATTTACTAGGCTTAGAAATAGATTCCTATCTATGCTAGAAAATCCATATAGAAAAAATTAAAAATAAATTATCACGTTTCAGTTATGCGCTCCTACAATTAAAATTAAACACCGACAAAAAAACTGCTATTGCAGCGTATTATGCGTATGCGCACTCATGGATCAGCTACGGAATTATTCTATGGGGCAACAGCACAGACGCGAATGACATATTCATTTTACAGAAGAAATGCGTAAGAATAATTGCTAACATAGGCGGAATGGAGACTTGCAGACCCCATTTCAAAGAGCTTCAGAGTTTGACCCAAACTTCCATATACATTTTAGAAATATGCAAATTCATAAAAAGGATAGAACCGTAATATCTTTGACGCTTCACTATGTTCCAGATTATACGATTCACGTGCAAACAATAAAAACAAGTATAAATTACCAAACAGCCGCCTGCACCTACACAGCACTAGCCCATATGTAACTGCATTAAAAATTCACAATAATCTACCTAATAATTTAAGAACGGAAGTAAACTCTGATAAATTTATAAAAATGATTAAAAAAATTCTTCTAAAAAAATGCTACTATAGTTTGGCCGAATATTTTGATGACAAAAACTTCACACTATAATAATAATATTGAACTTATTAGCAATAAAATCTTAATAATTGTTATACATTACCTACTACTAAATAAGGAAAAAAAAGTGTTTTCTAACATGATAATGACCACATTAAAAAATAAAACGTAGACACCATGATGATAATTCTTTACTAAATGTCCATTGCACCTTACCAAGTAATATTTTTGTGTTAGCTATGCCCAAAAGGGTAACATGATGTACTGGAATATTTTTTACCACCTGTATGTAACATTCATTAATTCAATAAACACTTTTGAGTTTGAGTTTGAGTTTGAACAGAAAACACACGTTTTCAAAGTAATGTTATTAGCAGTTAATTTCAATGTAGCATTTTTTATGTTGCTCTGAAGATAATCACTAATATCTTGTAATTCACACGATCCCTCAGGTATTTTACTCCATTATTTCCGTAATAAAATGTATTGTTTCTTTCATCTAAATTAGGAATAGAGTTGAATGTAGAAAAATAAAGAAGACCACACTCATACTCTCCACTTAATTCTAATGTAGGAGAATAGTTTGTTATTAAGATTAAGAAGGGTCTTTGCCAGTTATCGACACAGTGAAAGACATTTTTATACTGATAATTTATCTATATTTTATTCGTTATTTAAATGTTTTTTCTAAAAGTTTTTTAAGAAGTTTGAACAGAGATGAATACAATTTATAGTACCAAACCTTTGATACCGTTCATAATTATAAATACTTGACATGTTTTTTAAATAACTAACCAATTCTAATGGAGGCTTAAAGTCACCAAAACTATCAAAGTACTCGCAGTAATCATTTTGTTTGACGTAGGCTACCCAGTGTGTTCCTTTTTTTTTTTTGCTGACCCAGGAGAAATGCGTTACGCATACCCATCCGTCTGTAAACGGATGGGTTATGTCGGACTCTCCTCTGGCGACGGCTTCTCCTAACGAGAAGCCGGCCAGAGGCATACCGACTAAAACTCCTGGGACTCTCTCATCTGTCCATGGGTGGGCGAGTGACATGGGGCCAAAGCTCGGAGTCTTTCACCACGTCATCCCCCGGACAGGGACGCGCGCCTACACGGCGGGCACGGCGCTTCTCCCCCCGGGGTCGGGGGGAGGGATGGGGACAGCCGAGAGAGTCGTGCCGTCTCCACCAGGCGTAGGAGGAGGTCCGTGCAATGCCGGTGGTGGGATAACAGCCCCACGCACCAGCGGGCCTGCTCCTCGCAGGGGAAGGAGACGCAAGTATTGGCGTAGTCTCCTCCCTCTACGTGCCTTGCGGATCGCGGGGGCGAGAGGGTCAGCCTCTCGCTCGCGCCCCGCCGCCTTCTTCGCCTCCATCACATGCTCGCAATATGCCGCAAAGGCCTTCCGGGCATCCTCACTTGCTAATATAGCTCTCGTTATATTAGAGAATGAGAGATCCTGGCCAACCTTTGCCACCAATGCGTGGCGAGCCTGTGCCCACGGTGCACACACCGCCAAGGTGTGCTGCGCTGTGTCCACAGGGTCACCGCATGTGTGGCACGAAGGCGTCTCCTCTCTGCCGATTTTGTGCAGGTAATAACCGAAGCAGCCATGCCCGGTCAATACCTGCACCATCCGGAAGGAGACTACGCCGTGGCGAGCGTT
The DNA here is from genome assembly GCA_019059595.1 of Marasmia exigua. Lineage (NCBI taxonomy): Eukaryota > Metazoa > Arthropoda > Insecta > Lepidoptera > Crambidae > Marasmia > Marasmia exigua. The sequence goes on from JADPWL010003072.1 coordinate 108,170, forward strand.
CTGCGGCCGTACGGAGTGAGGACGAGGTGCTCAGACCATCGCCTCAAGAGGCTCTTCCGAGCCTCACTCCGTACGACCTCCCGCTCGGCGGGGCAAATGGACACCCCATTTGCCCTTTGTGCGACCGTGTAGTCGTACACGGTGGACACCACCACGGTGTCTGACTCCCATGGGGGCGTCTCGGCAAGTAAGTAGGCCACGAAACTTACCGTACGGTAAGCTCGAGTGACCCGCTACGCTATTACCGGCTGAGGCCCCTGCAAGAAGGGAAGGTTTTCCCCCCTTGCTAGGGAGCCGGACCAGACTGGCGGCCCGTGGAGCGCCATTGATTGCAGGATACCGGCGTAAAGTCGCCGGCAACTGGAGCCTGATCCACCCAGGTTGGGCAGCAGCCATAGCGCATCTCCTTCTTCTTCTTCATTTTTGGTCCAAGGGTTGCGGGTTCGATCCCCGCACAGTACAAACATTTATGTACATGAACATATCTGTTTGTATTGGTCTGGGTGTTTCCTATGTTATTATAAGTATGTATTTACAAAAGAAAATTATTCTATGTATCTATTTGTAATCCCACTGTTGATTCTGATATCCGTTACTGTATGAGCTGCTTAGAGATGCTTGAATGTAGTATGATGAAGTTGAAGTGAAGAAGATGATGCTTGAGTGTAGAGTAGGTAGATGCTTGTTAAGTTAAATCACTTGGACGAAGTTATGAAGTTTATTTAGTAAAAACTTTGTTTACATGAGTTGATTAACGCTTATTAATTACAACTAACTATAAATCGATAAACATGTGGTTTTGTATCGCGCGACCAAAATGTGGGGCGCGCAGTCAGCAGATTGTACGTATGTAAACTGTACATGCTCCCGAGGGAAAAATAATAAAAATGTAGACAAAAAGTAAATAAAGCAATGCACAAAAAAGGCAACTTAACTATTCAACAAAGTAAAACTTAAATATTGTATTTTATAAAAGTAAATTTAGTTAAAATTAAACATCTTCTTTTCATGACGACTGTTTTCTGAAGTTGCGACGTTGAGTTCTCGAAGCTCGATGTCCTGTTGTTGTTCAGGCTCTGGCGCCACAGGTGCGGCAGTAGTCCTTCTTAATCTTCTCTTTATGATGATGTATAGTATTCCAGCAAGAGCTCCTCCCACCGCGAATGAGGAAATGGTGTAGTGGTAAATATCATGTGAGGATAAGTTATTTACTAGAGGTAACTGCTCGTGCTGTTTTTGATAAGACACAGCTTGCTCAATTTTTTCATGATCTGCTGAATTATCCAGTCTTTTCAAATCAATGTCCAATTGGGTGTTGTGCCAAGTGATATTCATCATTTGATTGATAGGAGAGTTAATAGTGGGGACATCAATGTCAACCTCCATTTTGACCTCGCTCCCGAAGTGATTAAATGCGTAAATAGTAGCGTCTTGTCTTTGTAATATGCATTCTTCCTGTAGTACAATAATCCCGGTTCCTATTACCGCGCTCGAGGTAACTTGATCGGCGCATATGATTCGGATCAGTTGTTTTTCGCAGCACGTGAACAACCATACGTTTGGTTTGTGTAGTTTGACCCAGTTATCTCTGCACGCGACTTCATTCATAACGCAGGACAATGACCGGTGCTGACTAAACACCTTTACTTCGCACGGTGCATTTTGATTATGAAGTTTGTAAATAGGTTGTTGTGCGACGCAAATATAATTATCATTCTTGAAGGGTTTACACGATTGCATTTCTTGTTCTTGAATATTTAAATATGAATTCTTCAGGAAGTTGATGGCGATGAATGAAGTAGATGTCTCTATCATCTTCCAAGCCTCTTCATTTCTGAATGGTATTGGTATTACTTTATAACTTGTGTACTCTTCATCGCTAATAAGCGGTACATGTAGCTCAAACAAAAAGAAATTATTTGTCACTCGTGCCTTAACGTATAAGAATTTGTAAATATCTCGTAAATCTTGCTGACTGTCTCTTATGGGAAGTGATAAGCCTTTAGGCAGTTTTCCAGATATGATGTTGAATTGCTGAACTAATTGGTCTCCCGAGAATAAATGCATGTCTAGGTGTCCGTTATAGATGTCAGACAATGCATTTAACAACATCTCTTGGGTCCGATGTAAGTTGGATATGATCAAGCTCGCGGTTAATGCAATTGAGTTGACGTCATTCATTGCCTTTGAACTCTGGTTTCGATTTGCTGAATTTCCGATCGAGTGTCATTGATGAATGTATGAATCACTTCAAATTGGTTGTTGATAAACTCTTCATTTCGTTTAATAACATTATTTTCAGCTTCTATTATCAGAGTCTGGTTTTTTATTAGTTCCAAAAGGTAGTTATCATTTGATAGGAGATTCTGGATGTCATTTTCATATTTTTGGCGAAATCTTCATCTAGTACACCAAATAAAGTTCTAGCTAAGTTTCCGACTCCATCAAAGTATCCTCTTTTGCGTCTTAAACGATGCTGAGCCAGAAGTTGGGTGTTTCTTTCCACTAAGTAACGTAGTTCATGATCCAGTTGATTTACAATCGAGTTACATGGATTGTATGACATCATTTCGCATATGTTGTGAAGATAATTGATGCATAAGTGGATGTGCGTTGTGGCTCTCCAGTATGTTGATAAGTTGTAGTATACTAAAAGAGTCCATTCGTCATGTATTAGTTGAATTTTCCCAATTTCATCGAAGTAAATAGGTTGGTTATTTACGGGAATAACTTTGAAGTTAGGCTGATGAGTTGCAGTTATTGATCCCATAAAGAGTGTAAATAGAGACAATAAAATGGCAATGCAGCTCATTTTATTTTTAAAGCATCTAGGTTTTCTTTGTAGCGGTGACTCTTCACAAGGCTTTTTTTCTGGTAAGTTAGTTGTTTCTTGTATAGGTAGCTGAGCTAATTTAGTTATTGGTCGTTTCAGACCGTTTCAGTCCATTTTTAGTTTTAATAGTTGCTACCCGGACGTAACCATCAGCTCCTGGATGCAGCTCGATAACCTTGCCTAGAGCCCACTTCCCTGGGGGCAGATTATTTTCTTTCAGAAGAACGATGTTACCAATCTCTAGGTTTTTAGTAGGTTTTTGCCACTTGCTTCTAATTGCATTTGTTGAAGATAATCTTGAGACCAGCGCTTCCAGATATGTAAATTCATTTGTTCAACGAGTTTCCAACGGTGTCTGAGATCTAAGTTTTCATCATTTTGGCCTTGAGGTAAAGACATGACAGGTCCACCGACCAAAAAGTGACCTGGTGTTAAGTACTCTAAATCTTCTACATCTTCAGTTAGTGAGCACAGCGGTCTGGAGTTCATACAAGCTTCAACTTCCGCTAGCAGGGTAGTGAACTGCTCAAATGTCAGTTTCTGTTCGCCGATAACTCTGCGTAAATGATACTTCATCGACTTTACGGCAGCTTCCCATAATCCGCCCGCAGTAGGCCACAGTGGTGCGTTGAAGTGCCATTGTATTTGTTGTTGTAGGATATGTTCTTGAAACTCGGGTGATGTAAATGTCTTCTGTTTCTCAAAATCTTGTTGAAGTAGTTTAGACGCTCCGACAAAGTTAGTGCCGTTATCGGAAAAGATATGTTTAGGCCGGCCTCGCCTAGAGCTCATGCGTTTCAAGGCTGCGATGAAAGTCTCTGAACTAAGGTCCGACACCAACTCGAGGTGCACGGCCTTGGTCACCATGCAAATAAATATAGCTATGTAGCCCTTACAAGTTCTCACGCCTTTTCCTTTATTTATTTTCAAATCGACGTGACCGGTGAAGTCCACACCAGTGTTTGTGAACGGCCTCGAGGGCGTTACTCTGACTTTTGGTAAATCAGCCATTATTTGTTGGTTCTTATGCGGTTTGAAACGGTGACACTTCACACAGTTTCTGATATGCTTCTTTACAGTTCGGTTTCCGCCCAAGATCCAATATCGGTCCCGTATTTGAGCTAACGTAAGGCGAGCTCCTCCGTGGAGGGTACGTTGGTGATAGTGTAATATTATCAGTTCAGCTAGTCTTCCAGGTGGGACGATGATGGGATGTTTAGCTTCGTAAGAAAGTAGTGAGTTTTCCAGTCTCCCTCCCACTCGTAGTATTCCTTTATCGTCTAATCTCGGGGCCAATTTTAACAAAGTGCTTTTTGATGATAATGTATCAGACGTCTTCAGTTGCTTAATTTCGTTTCCAAAATTTTGATCTTGTACGTGTTTAATGATAAGTTCCGTAGCTTCATTCAATTCTTCGTTCGATAAAGTTGTTTTGTAATAAGATATTTTGTTGCGAAGTGCCGCAATAAATCGTCGAATCCATCTGACGACTCTTATTACGCGGGTCATCGAACTGTACTTAGTCAGCAATGCACTTAATAATGAGTTGTTAGGCTCGCTATTTGTTGTGAAACAATGAGTTTTTGTACCTATTTCTGTAAGAAATGATTGTGTTTTTCTCGCTTTTTCTTTCTCGTATGTTTTTAGCCACTGAGGTCCTTCCCACCACAAGTTGAAAGCTATGAGTTTGGATGGCAACAGGCCTCTTGAAGCACAGTCTGCAGAATTTTCTTCGCTTTTCACGTGACTCCATTGTTCAGCTGGGACAATGTTATTTATTATCTTCACTCGGTTTGCGATATATCGTTCGGATTTATTGACATCACGTTGTAACCATGCCAGGACGACCTTTGAGTCGGTCCAGCAATGACAAATAACTTTCTTTTCAGTTAGCGCCTTTCGAATTTTTTCTATTAGCTTAGCTAGTAACTGAGCTCCGCTTAGTTCTAACTGGGGTAGTGTAGGTTTCGTCTTAATCGGGGCAACCCTAGTTTTGGCGGCAATCAGTGTTATCACGGGTTCCCCTTTTTCATTCTTCGCTCGACAATATACCACAGCTGCGTAGGCTTTTCCACTCGCGTCACAAAAGCCATGTAATTCTACGTCTTCACTACAGTGTAACCATCTTCTTAATTTTATGTTTTTGATATTTTCCAGGTCTGATTTTATTTTGTCCCATTCTGTAGGTATTTCTTTGGATACAACGTCGTCCCATTCATAATGGTTATCCAGACATAGCTTTTGGAATAATAATTTGGTTTTGATGATAATTGGTGACAGCCAGCCGAGTGGATCATAAAGACTGCTGATTCAGATAAGAGTTTTCGCTTAGTTGATGGGTAGTTAGATTTAAGTAAATTGAATTCAAAGAAAAAATAGTCTCCCTTTGAATTCCAGTTTACTCCCAAAGTTTTCGTATTCGATGACTGATCTTCACTAAGGTTCAAGTTATTTTTCTGTGATATCTGTTCTTCTGATAAATCTTCTAATAAAGTAGCTTCATTGGTTGCCCATTTTCTTAAGTTGAATCCTCCTTCTTTCATGAGAGAAATAAGATCTTGGATTAGCTTTCTTGCTGACTCGATAGTATCTGTTCCGCACACTAAGTCATCCATGAAGAAGTATTGTTTTAGTACTTTAGCTGCCTCTGGGTATTTGTAACTTTCATCTTGGGCCAGTTGGTGTAGGGTGCGCATGGCTGGGGCGTGCCCCTTAGTTGGGGCGTGCCCCTTAGTTGGGGCGTGCCCCTTAGTTGGGGCGTGCCCCTTAGTTTCCAGGTCCTCGTCCTACGTCCCCGGGCAACGCCGTCCCTGACCACCGTAACGGAGTGGCAGGGCGGCGGCTGAGAGAAACTAAGACTTTGACTGTCATCGTTGCTTACGCAGCCTTCCTGTGTGTCCCAGAGCGTTCTTGTGGCTCCCCGGTTTCAGTTGAGGGGCTTCTCCTGACCGGGTTGAGCTGCACCACTCTGTGATTAAGTGATCGTTTGTGTTGTTCCCCTTCTTGTCAGCGAGTCTTTTCTTTTTCTTAAGAATGGCTGACAAAATCCCTGTTGTGAGACTGACGCGACTCTCGGCGTCGGATTCGACATCTGTCGAGAGTCTGGTTGTTAAACCGTCAGCCCAGAAGACTGGCGACGCAATGACTGGCTCGGCTGAATCACCCAGCAAGTTCTTTTGCTCCGGAGGTCTCGATCTATCCGAGACGGATGAAACCATCCACGAGGTGTCAGATACTGACTCAATGGCCAGCGGACCCTATAAGGGTGATCGCGCCATGTTTCTACGCTCCGCTCGTAAGCGGACAGCAGCAGGGAAGTCGCAGGAGTCTTCTGACTCCGGCAAGTCTGAAGCGATCAAATCCTCTACGGCCAAGCGTGGCCGTGGAGGTCGTCCGGCTACTTCGGGCCATTGCGTTGCTTTAAGCAAACATAAGGCGGAACTGGCTAGGGCGCAGCGTGGGCTGGTACAGGCTCAATATGAGGCTGAAATGGCAGAGAAAGAGCGGCGGACCCGTGAGGCCAGGGCAAAATCCGGCTACGGCGTCGCTCATATCTTAGATTATTCAGATCTGTCGGTTGACGATCTGGAAGCGACGGCCAAGTCGGATGCCGAAGAAATTATAGGCGTTGCCCTTAAGTCTAAAAACCTTAAGGGCACCCTACAGAAGTCACTCAAGGACCACGCTACGTCGTTTCTTGCAGTGACCTCCGAGATGAGTAAGCGGACCACCTCCAACGAAACCGCTGCTTTGCAGGCAACTGTGCGTCGGCTCACTAAAGAGCTGACCGCAGCGCGCGAAGAACTGGCGACTCTGCGCGCTAGTCAAGCTCTGTCGGCTGCTTCCTCTGTAGCACCCCAATCCCCCACAAATAGAACGCCCCTCTCTCCCCCGATTGTCCTTGCAGACATCCTCGCACAACTCGACGTGCGCATGGATGACATGTACACGAGGAAGATGGGGGAGATGAAGAATTTTGTCCGGGCCTGTTTTGAGGGCATAGAGGACCGCCTCTTGCCTGAGGTCCGAATCCGTCCCCCATTGGCAGCAGACAGGAAAAAAGCGGCTGGAACCTTACTAGCCTTGGAGAAAGTCATGCCTCCCCCATCCCCCCTTGTAGGCAAGGGAAAAGGGGTTGGAAAGAGGTCCAAGAAGACTGGGGCTTCCATTCCAGAAGTAATCACTGCCGAGACTTCCACGTCCTCGGCTACCCCGGTTCTGCAGACTCCCATGGAGGAAGATGTGCTCCTCCCATCGACAACTCCAGCCAATGACGGCTGGAACAAAGTCGTTGGGAGGAAGGCCAAAAGCAAGGCCAAAAAGGGGGCCCTGCCATACGCAGCGTCGACTTTAGCTCCCACTCCTGGGGCCCAGAAGAACGGAAAGACAGGGCCGAAGAAGTCGTCCCTATCCTCGCCGGTAACAGCCAAGAAGGTTGCCCGGAAGAAGCTGGTTCCTCCCAAAACGGCGGTAGTAGTGGTCACTGTGACCAAAGACGCCGCCGAGAAGGGGGAGACTTACGAGTCAGTGCTGAAGAAGGCCAAGGAGTCGCTGGACAAGGAGACGCTAGACGCCGTCAAGGCAAGATGTCGCCACACCCTGACTGGGGCTCGCCTCTTCGAGTTCCCGGGGGCTGCAAGTACCGAACGCGCTGATATGTTCGCAGAGAAGGTCCGCCAAGCCATCTCAGATGTCGCCAAAGTGGTGCGTCCAGTAAAGACTGCCACTTTACTTGTTGGGGACCTGGATGACTCGGCATCAAAGGAGGAGGTGGTCGCCAAGGTGGCCTCTGTTGGTGGGTGCTCCCAGGAGACCATCAAGGCTGGGAATATCCGGCCAGGCCGCGGAGGCATGGGCTCGCTCCGCCTGGAATGCCCCGTCACTGCAGCGAAAGCAGTGTTGAATGGAGGCCGCCTACTGATCGGGTGGTGCTCGGCATCTGTCCGGGCCCTGGAGGATCGACCGTTCAGGTGCTTCCGTTGCTACGGCACGGGGCACACGAGCGCATGCTGTCCATCACCGGAGAGCAGAATGGAACTGTGTTTCCGGTGCGGCAAAGCAGGCCATAAGGCCGCTTCGTGCACCGCAGAAAAAGCCCACTGTCCGGTCTGTGCTGAAGCCGGAATAGCAGCCGAACACAGTATGGGGGGGAAGAAATGCAATCCCCCCCCTAAGAAAGGAAAACAGCCGGCCCCATCCCGGGCTGCTGCTATCGCCGCTGATACTCCAGCGGAAAAAGACGGCGTGATGTCTGAATGATGGATCCAGTCAGACATCGCGCCATATTGCAGGGCAATATAAATCACTGCCGTTCGGCCCAGGATCTGTGGATGCAGGTAATGGCCGAATGGCAGATTGACTTAAGTATAGTGGCGGAGCCCTACCACATCCAGGATAACTGGCTCGGTGACGTTGACGGCGTGGTGGCAGTGTTCTCGAGGTCGTTCTCCGATATATCCCCCCTCTCACTCTTAGAGAGGGGGTCTGGTTTCGTTGCGGTGGCCTGGGGGTCAATCGCCGTCGTCGGGACGTACTTCTCTCCCAATCGTCCCCTCAGGGAGTTTGAGATATTCCTCAACTCCCTGAGCTCGGTTTTGTGTCGGCTAGCACCGAGACAAGTCCTGTTGGCGGGCGACCTGAATGCCAAATCGGTGGCATGGGGTAACCCTGCCACCGACGTTCGGGGCCGCGTGCTCCAACAGTGGACAATCTCACGGGGGCTATGCCTCCTTAATAGAGGAACGGTCCACACCTGTGTACGCCAACATGGAGGCTCGGTGGTCGATGTATCGTTCGCAACCCCGGCCCTCGCATCACGCGTTGAGAACTGGCAGGTCGACCCGACAGAGTCCCTGTCGGACCACAGGTACATCAGATACCATGTCAGGGTTCGTGGCCTGCCGGGCCTGCAGAGGGCTGCCCAGCGAGCGTCCCCGTTTAATCGGTGGGCACTCACTAAGTTGGACAAGCAGCTGGCAAAGGAAGGGGCCTTTCTCCAAGAGTGGCTTAGTCCGCCCCTGAGTGAGGACGTGAATGCGGCCGCCTCCCAGATGCGCGAGTCCTTGACCGAGGTGTGCGACTTTAGCATGCCTCGGTCCCGCCGCCCTGATCCCCGTCATGCCATTTATTGGTGGACGGAGGAGATCGCGGGTCTCCGAGCAGCATGTTTTCGGGCTCGGAGGGCGTATACCAACAGCAGACGCCGGCGGAGACGGGACCTCGAGAATGAGACCCGCCTGTATGAGGCCCTGATTGAGGCTAGACGGGTCATGAAGGCTGCCATAGGGGCAGCCAAAGACAGGGCCCGGCAAGAGATGCTGGAGGACCTTGATCGCGACCCGTGGGGGAGGCCATATAGGGCGGCGCGCAATCAACTGCGCCCTATTGGCCCTCCCTTAACGGAATCACTTCAGCCGGACCTTCTAGAGGAAATCGTGCGCGGCCTGTTTCCTACGCGGGACCCTGGATTTTTTCCGCCGACGATGGCTCCGCCTCCGGGAGTCTCTGCGGTGTCCAATGAAAGCCCTCCTCCGATAACAATAGAGGAGTTTGGTTTGGCGGAGAACGCTCTCCGTGGCAAAAAGACGGCGCCGGGCCCGGATGGGATCCCGGCCAGGATTCTCGCGCTCTCCATCTCAGAGATGGAGCCGCGCATCCGGGGCCTCTTCGACCGCTGCCTCGCGGTTGGGAGGTTCCCCCAACCATGGAAAAGGGGGCAACTCTGCCTCCTTAGGAAAAACGGAAGACCCTCTGATTCTCCATCGGCGTATAGGCCCATCATCTTGCTCGATGAGATTGGGAAGATGTTTGAGAGGGTGGTTTCTTCCCGTCTCAACGAACATCTGAGCCAGGTCGGGGATCTCTCAGAGGTACAATTCGGCTTTCGGACAGGGCGGTCAACAATTGACGCCCTGTCACGCCTCCGGAGCATCACGGAGGGGGCTGCGGATGCGGGGGAGGGGGTAATAGCGGTGTCGTTCGACATACAAAATGCCTTCAACTCACTCCCGCATGCAGTCATCCTGGAGGCGCTCCGATATTTTAGGGTACCTCAGTACCTGCAGAAGCTCCTCAGGAGCTACTTAGAGGACCGCGAGGTCCTCTACGTGAACAAAGAGGGAGATCTGAAGTCCCATCTTGTCGAGTCCGGCGTTCCACAGGGGTCAGTCCTGGGCCCTCTTCTGTGGAACGTCGGATACGACTGGGTGCTGCGAGGGCACCTTCTCCCGGGCATGAGTGTTATCTGCTATGCGGATGACACTCTCATCACAGCCCGGGGAAAGTCCTTCGAGAGGGCCGCCGTTCTAGCGTCCGTCGGTGGAAATTTAGTAGCCGAGCGAATCCGTCTCCTTGGCCTACAAGTCGCCTTACATAAGACGGAGGCGATTTTCTTCCCCCCCCCGCGCCGTCGATTTCCCCCCAACACGTTTATCACTGTTGGGGGTGTTCGCATCGAAGTGAAGCCCGAGATGAAGTATCTCGGGCTTATTTTGGATGCGCGGTGGCATTTTGGCCCTCATTTCCGGGGGATGCTGCCGCGCCTCCTTAAAGCAGCTGATAATTTCGGCTGGCTGTTACCAAATTTAGGCGGGCCCAGTGCCAAATGCCGGCGACTTTACGCCGGCATTTTGAGGTCGATGGCACTATACGGCGCACCCATATGGGCCGATAGCCTATCCAGGAGGGAGAATATCTCCCTCCTCCGTACGCCCCAGAGGGCAATAGCTCAACGGGTCGCCAGAGCTTACCGCACAGTAGGCTTCTCGGCGGCCTGCGTTCTGGCTGGGACTCCCCCCTGGGAGGAAGAGGCTGGTGTGTTGGCTGCCGTCTATGAGTGGACAGCAGCCAAAAAAGAGCGTGGCGAAACATACTGCCTCACTGAGCGTGAGGCAAAAAGGAAAGAGGCCCAGCAAGACCTAGTCGTGCAATGGGCCGAGTCGCTGGATGCCGTAGAGTTCGGCCGGCGGACGATAGAGGCCCTCGCCCCGGTCCTCGACTGCTGGCTCAAGAGGAAGCACGGGTTCCTCTCATATAGGATGGTGCAGGTACTCACGGGCCACGGCTGCTTCGGCTCGTACCTGCACCAAATCCAGAGAGAGGCAACCCCGATGTGCCATGAGTGCGGGGCCCCTGAAGACACGGCGCAGCACACGCTCGCTGAGTGTTCAACCTGGGGCTCACAGCGAGATATGCTGGTGCGCGTGGTCGGGAGTGATTTGTCACTCCCGGCAGTGATACGCGCGATGCTCGGGTCGGAGCAGGCATTTACGGCCTTCGCCTCCTTCTGCGAGGACGTGATGTCGCAAAAGGAGGCAGCAGAACGCCTCCGCGAAGAGGATCCGCGCGCCGACGCGCGGCGTAGGGCAAGAAGGGGTAGGAGACGCCGAAGAGGTGCGCGTCTCCCTCCTCTCCGTAGAGGAGGCCAGTTGACGATCGGTGCGGGGGCATCGGTGTTGACTTTGCACAGGCCTCCTCTGCAGCCCGGTAGGGACGGCTTGGTGCTTCCAGCTGTCCCTATCATTCCCCCCAATATACCCGGGGGGAGTAGTGTCGGGCCCGCGCTGTAAGTGGGCCTACGCCAGGGGAGGGACGTGAAGGGAGACTTCCTAGTCAGATTCTCATGTCCCCTCCCCACTCTGGCGGAGACGGGAGCACCCCTGTGTTTTTAGTCGGTAGACCCCCGCCGTGATGCGGGGGGGAGTCCGACATAACCCGTCCGCCCCCCGGCGCCCGGGTATGCGTAGTGCATTTTCACAGGGAGACCAAAAAAAAAAAAAAAAAAAGGGTGCGCATGGCCAAGTAAGGAGCAGCTTTTGTGCCATAGGTGACGGTGCACAGCTGCATTTCCTGTAGTGGCTCTTGCGGAGAATCTCGCCATATGATTTTTTGAAGTTGTTGTTGATCTTCATGAAGCATAATGTTTCTGTACATCTTTTCGACGTCCGCGGTTAAAGCATACTTGTGTATTCTCCATTGAATTATTAGCGCTTGGATGTCCTTTTGGAGGTTTGGCCCAGTGTACATAAGATCATTAAGGCTGTTCTTATTACTCGATTTCATTGATCCATTAAATACAACACGGAGTTTCGTGCTGATAGATTGTTCCCTTATTACTCCGTGGTGAGGAAGATCTGTGGCTTGAAGAAGGCTTGTGGTTGATTTCCAGATGAAGTGGTAGCTGGTTTCATATGACCCATATCCCTATACTCCTTCATGAAGAGTTTATACTGCTTCGCGAAATATTCTTGCTTCTCCATTCTTTTTTCCAGTTGATAAAATTGTGATAGAGCTTGAGGCTTAGAGTTTCCCAGGTGGTTTTCGTAGTTTGGTTTCATCGGCATCCTTACAACATATTTTCCATCAGCTTGTCGTTCCGTTGTCTCTAAATAATGTTTTTCACAGTAGTCTTCTTCAGTAAGTTCATTTTCTGTCTTAGCTATGTCTTCAGTCTCCCAGAATTTGGTAATATAGTTAATTTCGTTTAGCGTAATACAGCAGTTAAAAGTTTGAACATTTCCGCAGAGGATCCAGCCCAATTTAGTTTGTTGCGCTATTGGGTAATCGCCATCGCGTCTCATGACTCCGTCCAGTATCAGCTCAGAGTAAACCTCCGCCCCCAACAACAAGTCGATAGGACCCGATGTGTTGAAGCTTGGGTCGGCCAGTTTAATGTTATCTATGTAGTTCCAATTTTCAATCGAGAAAGATGATACCGGTAAGTTATTCATCAGCTTATTCATAATTAAAGTTTCTGCTTTGAAGGTGAAGTTAGAATAAATGGACTGGCATTCTAAGTTTAATAGGCCTTTACAGTTTCCATTGATATTTCCGACTCCAGAAATCACAGCGCTAAGTTTACGCCGTGGAAGTCGAAGCAGTTGAGCGGCATCCTCAGTAATAAGGTTCACCTGGGATCCTTGATCAAGTAGTGCTCGTAGGGTGACATATTTGTTGTCAAAATTCTTCACTTTCAATTGAACTGTGGTAAGTAAAATCTCTTTCTTGTCATCCGTAATATTGTTTACTGCCCGCTGTTTTGGTTGTGAAGTCGCCCTCTCCATCTTATCTTCATGAAGCAGTGTGTGATGAGTTTCATTGCATATTTTACATCTTTTTTCCGAGTTACATGGCCGTATCCTATGATTGAATAAGCAGTTTTTGCATATATGCAGTTTCGAAACTATGCTATTGCGCATATAATTGTTCATGTTGAGGAATTTGTCACATTGCATTAAAACGTGTCCGTTGATTTTGCATAGTGGGCAATACTTGAATGACTGGGTAGCGTATGATTTTGTAAACATTTCTTGTTTATTTTGTGTTATTGGCCTTTTGTTATAGTTATTGTAAGTTTGGAATTTAGATGCTTGAAATCCTGACGATGATTTTGGGTTTTGGCCACTCTGCAGGGGCTCCATCGCAATGAACTTTGATTCTAAGAAATTCAAAAGCTCTTCTAAATTAGGTAGTTCTCTCGGCGCAATAAGCCCCTTGATGTACTCCGCGTATATCTCACTATCCAGTTTCTTCGTCACCAAGTGAGCCAGTATCGGGTGCGATGTAGTGACGTCCATACCGATGTTGGAAAGTCCATTGAGACACTCCACCGTAGTGTCATGTAACTTCTTGATATTGTACACACTTCCTTGTTGTACTACGGGCTGATTAAGTAGCGTATTCATATAAGAGGTGAAAAGAAGTCGGTGATTATCGTAGCGGTGTATAAGGATATCCCAGCAGGCATCGTAGTTGTTCGCGCTGATAGTAAGATGCTGTACTAACTTCTCGGCTTCACCCTTTAGCTTGGATTTCAAATGCTGCATTTTTTGAGTTTTAGCTAGCAACGGATTACAATGAATGCTCTCCATAAATAGATCCTTAAATGATACCCACTGATTATAGTTGCCGTAGAAGTCGGGTATCTCAATTCTTGGTGTGGCTTTTTCATAGTGCACATTATTCCATATTTTTTGATTCAGCTTCTTCTTTAGTGTTTCATACGTATTCTCCAGATCATTGTATTCTTGTTCATAGAAGAAATCATTCTCAAATGATAAGTAGTCCAGTTGAAAGTTAGTTTTCTCGATTGTTTCCCATTTTGATTTAATATTATTTAATGCGTCTTCTAATTCCCATTTTTCATTAATGGCAGAAATATTAATTTTAATAAAAGTTCGACGAAGTATCTTAAAGTTGCACTGTTGCTGGCGTAAGAGTTCTTGTTTTCTAGTGTTGTTCTCGTCTGGCGCTGCGTCCGGCCAAGTAGAAGACGTTCCTTGTTGCAATTCGTTCTGGAGCCGCAGTATTTCTATACCAGTTTCGTCACACATTTCTTTCGTTCTGCCGTAGATATTTTCTTGAAAATATTCGATCTCCTTATTATCAAGTTTCTGAAGAATCTGATGATTTATCTCAAACTCCTGCCATTGAGATTTTAGATCGCTGTATCGCTTAGTCAGATAGTCTAAAGTTTTTCTTGATGAGCTATCTTTCTTGAAGTTGGTACATATTTGCTTGATTTTTTCAAAACTCTCCTTTTGACGAATAATCAGTTCTTGTGCGTCAGTAGCCATAGTTGATGAGTAGTAGCTGGCAAGTAGAAGTAGAAGATTTCCGATAGGCTTAAGTTCCTGGTTGTAGGTATTCAATGCACTTGCTCACTCTACACAGTATGTGCGTCCTCGTCTCAATCAGACTGGTGAGACCCGTTGGGGAGGCCAGTCCAACCGATTCGCTACTGCATAAAGATACACAAAAACCCTGAACCCAAAAAAATACAAAAATACCTGTTTTACTCGAAGGACCAGCAAAGATGTATGAGCTGCTTAGAGATGCTTGAATGTAGTATGATGAAGTTGAAGTGAAGAAGATGATGCTTGAGTGTAGAGTAGGTAGATGCTTGTTAAGTTAAATCACTTGGACGAAGTTATGAAGTTTATTTAGTAAAAGCTTTGTTTACATGAGTTGATTAACGCTTATTAATTACAACTAACTATAAATCGATAAACATGTGGTTTTGTATCGCGCGACCAAAATGTGGGGCGCGCAGTCAGCAGATTGTACGTATGTAAACTGTACAGTTACACAGGTGCTTGAGCTACCTATCTCGGAGTCAGATCAATGTATGTGATGTTACGTTGTGAATCTCGGCCTTCACTGCAACCTGGGCCCCCCCGACAGTAATGTGTCTGCAGGAGGGGAAACGCTCACCGGAAGACTGAGGAAAGTAAATCGCCTTAGTCTTATCGACGGCCACCTTCAGGCCGAGCCGCCGCACCCTCCGTATAACCAGGTCCGCTGTGTTCGACGCGCTTTGCGCCGCGCGGTCGAACGTCCCCCCCCCCCCCCCGTGCAGTAACGAGAGTGTCATTTGCATAGCAAATGACACTCTTGCCCCGAGAGAGACTGGCGCGCAGGACCCAGTCATACCCTAGGTTCCACAGGAGGGGTCCGAGGACCGACCCCTGTGGAACCCCCATCTCTACGGTGCGGCTCTTCACCTGGCCCGACCTGTCGGCGTAGAGGACTACCCTGTCATTTAGGTAGTCTTCTATCAAGATCCCGAGATACTGAGGCACCCCAAAATAGTGAAGTGCCGCCAGTATCGTCGCGTGGGGGAGGGTGTTGAACGCGTTTTTTATATCAAGAGACACCGCGACAACACCCTTCTCTTCGCCCGCAGTCTTTTCAGGGCGTCGATGGTCGACCGACCCGCCCTGAAACCATACTGCGACTCCGAGAGGTTTGGCCCAACATTATTTAGATGTGCGACGAGGCGGAAAGCTATAATTTTCTCAAAAAGCTTTCCCACCTCGTCCAAGAGCACAATGGGCCTGTAGGCCGACGGCGAGTCCGCCGACCTACCTTCCTTTTGTAGGAGGACGAGGAGGCCCTCCTTCCATATCTTTTGGAACCTCCCGACCGCGAAACAACGATCGTAGAGGTTCCTTACGCGGCCCTCGATCTCACACAGAGAGAGGGCCAGCACTCGCGCCGGGATGCCATCTGGGCCGGGGGCGGTCTTTTTGGCGCGTAGACGGATCTCCGCCGCGCCAAACTCCTCCGTAGTGATGGGTGGAGCCACATCATCCACGGAGACCCCCCTGGCAGGCGGGCGCATCCTGGGAGGGCGATGCTCGGTGCGGACTGAAAACAGCGTCCGCACCACCATCTCAAGGAGCGCCGGCTGAAGGATCTCTGTGACCGGGGGGCCTATGGGGCGCAATTTGCTGCGCGCCGCCTTATAAGGCCTCCCCCACGGGTCACGGTCCAGCTCCTCCAGCATCTCCGCCCGCGCGGCGTCTTTGGCCCTGCCGATGGTCCCTTTGAGGGACCGCCTTGCCTCGCTAAAGGCCTGGTACAGGCGATCCTCTTCGGCAGGGTCTCTTTGACGACGCCGCTTCGCCTCTGGAAGGCCCGTCGCGCACCCCGGCAGGTGGCCGACAACTCCTCCAACTCCGTCAACCACCAATATACGGCTTGCTTCGGGCCCGGCCAGCGTGACCGAGGCATGCTAGCATCGCATACCTCGGTCAGGATTCTTCGGAGGGCAGACGCCGTGAGGTCGACGTCACCCTCGTCGTCCAGGACTGGGAAGAACCAGTCCTGGACGAACGCCACCTCCTTGGCCTTTTCCCGGTTGAGCTTTGATAGCGCCCAACGCGGGAAAGGCGACGGCCGGTTGGCCGGGCTAGCCGAGGCGCCTCCGACACCGAACCAAATATATCGTTGATCGGAGAGCGACTCCACCTCCTCAACGTGCCAGCCAATTGTGCGCGCGGCTATGCTCGGGGTGGCACCACCGAGCCACCGTTGTGCCACACGCACGTGTGGGTCGTGCCCCTATTTAGAAGGGTGAGGTCACAGGCGATTGCCCACGCCTCAAGGGCATGACTCCGCTGGTCCATTGCCGGGTTCCCCCACGCGATGGACTTTGCGTTGAGGTCCCCGGCAACAACTACAGGGCGCGGTGCCAAACGGCCCAAAACCGCGCCCAGCACGTTGAGGTGCGCCTCAAATTCGGCGAACGGCCGGTTGGGGGAGAAATAACTGACCACAATGGCCAGGTCCTCTCAGCCGGCGACTATAAAACCAGACCCCCTCGCAATGAATGAGGCCCTCTCATTCAAGGAAAGGGCGGAGGCAGGCAGCTTGAAAATTGCGGCCTCGCCGTCGCCGTCACCAAACCAATTGTCGTGGACCATGTAAGGTTCCACGACAATCGCCACGTCGACTTGCCACTCGGCCATACTCTGATATAGCAGATCCTGGGCCGGGCGGCAGTTGTTGGCGTTCACCTGGAGGAAGGTGCAATGTCTGACCTGAGCCATTATTCTGACATCGCACCCTCCTCATCCTGCGCCGCCGGGGGAGCCCCAGGGGCAGCAGCAGCCACCGGTTTCTCCGCCGGCGGCTGTTTCCCTTTCTTCGGGGGAGGGCGACAGCCCTTCCCCCTCATTGTGTGCTCCGCTGGCCGCCCTGACGCAGCGCAGACGGCACAGTGCGGCTTTTTGGCCCCGCAATCTTTGGCCTGGTGCCCCTCATGTCCGCAGCGGTAGCAGAGACTTCTGCGGACGGCGTCGGAGGGGCAGGGGGCCGCGGTATGGCCGAGCCCCAGGCACTTCAAACGTCGAAGGGGCTCCTCCTCCAATGCTTTTACGGCGGCCAAGCTCCAGCCTACGAGGAGGCGGCCCGCCTTTAGGACCACCTTAGCTGCGGTGACGGGGAGGTGGAGCCTTACTTCTCCTAAGCCCCACCGGCCGCGGCGAACCTCGCCGGCATATATGTCGGCCGGCTCGCAGCCTCCGACCTCAGCCGCCCTAGATACAACGTCCTCCTTGGTGACGAAGTCATCCATCCATCCATCTCCGTCACCAAGAGTGTAGCCCGTCTGGCCGGCCGCCTGACATTTGCCACGTCCGCTAAAGCTTCGCGGACTTGGGCCGCAAAGGCGTCCGCGGCCGGGGTGCTCGAAGCCCCGGGGAGCTTCTCTGCGGACTCTGAAGGGGTCGCGGCTATCTTTCTCTTGTCCGCCGCCAGTGGCGGGCGAAGCCTGGGCTCAGGGAGGAACTTCCTTCCAGGCCTTCGAAGGGAGTATAAAGACGCGCTGCTGGGCCCGCTCCTCCAGAATCTTTTCCTCCAACAATGAGGCCACCCGCATCTTGATGACCGCTTCCGCGTCCTTGTCCCTCGGCGGCGCCTTCCGCGTAGGAGCGCCGGGTGTACCCATCGGCGCGCCAGACGGAGCTGGGGCCGGCGGGGCTCTTCCCCCTCGAAGGGCCTGCAGCTCGCTCCTCACAGCCGCCAGCTCCTCGGACAGTCGCTTGACTGTCGTCTGGAGGGCGGCCGTCTCCTGAGAAGCTGCACGTTTGCCATCTCAGCTGTGATGGCGAGGAGCGAGCAGGTGCGATCCTTTAGTATTTTCTGCAAAGTCCCTTTAATGTTTTGGGACTTTGCAGAAACTCCCAATATCTGTGATGCGTCCTCGTTGGCAGACTGCTCCAGGTCCGCCAGGGACATGTTGGCATAATTCAAAGCGGGGGACACGCCGTATCCGTATTTAGCGCGGCTCTCCCGTGTCCTCCGCTCCTCGTCGAGGACATCCTGCTCATTTTGGAGCTTTATTTGCGCCTTAAGCGCCTCCGCCGCCTCTCTACGCGACGCCGCCAAGGCGATGTAGTCGCCTGTGGTGGCTGGCCTTCCCGGCCCTGCGTATTTCATCCTTCGGGCCGACTTCTTGGAGCAGTCGGAGCCGGAGTCCTCCGACTTCGACGACTTCGCCGCCTGCTTCACCGCCTTGCTTTTGGTGAAACGCTCGCGCCTCACGGCGCTCGAGTCACTCACCGTGGATTCACTTTCGGAACCCTTTAAGGTGTCCGCGTCCGAGTCGGATACGTCCACGTCCAGCTCGCCTGGGCGGAAGAATTTGCTCCCGCCCGTGGTTTGTTCAGCTGGGCTGGCGGTGAATGCCAGCTTCAGCTTCGGGCCCTTCGATGGCACAGCCTTTTGCAAGATAACGCTGCAAGGCGTGCAGCGCGAAGCCAAATCAGTTGGAAGACCCTCCGAAGACGAAGTAACCTCGTCCGTATTGTCGTTGCCTGTGTCATCGGTGTCAGCGCCGACCATCGGGGCCGCCGCTTCCACCACCAATTCGACGGAGACCGGTTTGCCAGAAGCAAAATTAAAGTCAGTTGAGTCGAGAGCCAAGTTGTCAGAAGAATCCAGATCAGGGATTAGGGTTTTTAAATTTGAGCAATCCATAGAAAGTCCCACGAGTGTAACGGATATACGGACCACCGGGACAGAGCCAAATATCCCGGCTACCCTACTTACACCGGGAGAGGCGGGTGTTCCCCCGGGATGGCCGCTAGCAGGCTGAGATACGTCCCAGCCACCCAAAGGGCGACCGACGCCGCGCGAGGCCCCGAACGGGGCGCCCCAACGCCGGTCCTTTCCGGTTTTTTAACGACGTTGTCTCCTATTGGGCCGGCCAATTAAGGCAAGCCCGCTCCCACGCCAGTGAGGTCCTTTCGGACCCCCCAGCGCTAGCGAGTTAACCCTCCCCGGCAGGCACGCCGACCCGCCAGTTTGGGGTGATTTTTTATAGAGGTTTTCTTCCTCGCAGTCCACTCTCAGTGAGCTGACCCCCAGCCTCCTCTCAATGAGGAGGTTACGGTGTGCTAGGTGATTTTTAATAGAGGTTTTCTTCCTCGCAGTCCACTCTCAGTGAGTGGACCCCCGGCCTCCTCTCAGTGAGGAGGTTACGGTGTGCCGCTTTTGGTCCGCGCCAGCCGAAGCCGGTACCCCCCATATCTGGGGGGCGTTCCCCTATCCGCCACCGGGGGACGCGTCCGATAGCTGAGCGGAATCGGCCGACTCGAAGTTCAATGAGCCGACCAACAGCCACGGACCCATTGTGTTCCTTTTTTTTTTTTTGTTGACCCAGGAGAAATGCGTTACGCATACCCATTCGTCTGTAAACGGATGGGTTATGTCGGACTCTCCTCTGGTGACGGCTTCTCCTAACGAGAAGCTGGCCAGAGGCATACCGACTAAAACTCCTGGGACTCTCCCTCATCTGTCCATGGATGGGCGAGTGACATGGGGCCAAAGCTCGGAGCCTTTCACCACGTCACCAAAGCTCGGAGCCTTTCACCACGTCATCCCAGTGTGTTCCTGGGTTATCAGAGCTTTCCAAATTTAGCACTGCACATTCCATTTTTCTTGGTTTCAATGGAAGTGTATTTCTCATAGACGCACCGCGGAAATATGGAATGTCAGTAGCATGTTTTAATATGTCTAAATCTCTTAGTGCACGTCTAGGCAGCCTTTTAACTAGTTTTTTGAATGTTTCAAATACAATCCAGCACTCTTTTTATGAGGTTTGATGTATAATCCCTTGCCAAGAGCCACCATTTCCATCATTTTGTTATGACGTTCAGACTCTTTTTGTTATGCGATGAGAAGTGCTGATATAGTTTTCAATCACAGTTTTTAATAATTTGCCCAGCCATAGTAGGTAGTATTTGGGAATTCGAATTCACTTTTATCACTATACCACAAAAAAAGGGAATTAGAATCTCTAATCGCGCGGCGATTGGCGATTCTAATTCCCCTTTTTTGTCGTATAGTGATAAAAGTTAATTCGTATTCCCAAATACTACCTCCTTCCTAATAGTTCATCATCATCATTATCAGCCCATTTAAGTACCCACTGCTGGGGCACGGGACTCCGGTATAATAGTAATCATGTTTCTTTCGCAATAGCTCATTAACTATGCACTCTAGCTCACAGACGCGACCTCACTCGTAAGCTCGAAGGCCCAATAATTCCAGCGTTTTACTGTGGATGTGTGTTGCGTTCGTTGAAAAGTTATTTCCTCTGTGTTGATTTAAAATACGGTGACGTTGAAGCTTTAGCTCATTAATATGTGACTAACGCAACACTACGGTCACGTTATAAACAAAATAATGAAGTTTATCAAACAAAAAGAAACACTTAAATTAGAATGCATCTGTCCTGTTTCATCTAACGAGTCAAAGCGACATGGAAATTTGCTACCGAATACAATACGTTGTATTGTTTGTGGTCCGTCAAATTGTGGAAAGACCAATTTAGTAATAAGTTTATTATTGCATAAAAATGGACCAAGATTTCGAAACCTCTATGTGTATTCGCAACACATCTCT
>JADPWL010003072.1:133691-154755 GCA_019059595.1 Marasmia exigua
ATGTATTTCGTGTAGGCAACACGGAAAAACGATATTTAACATCGTATCAGTGATGTTGAATTTTTAGCATCAAGCCATACCCCGTCCGAATATCGGATTTGAGTTCCATAATCATCTGCAGCAAACTAGAGTGTTTTCGTATGTATTTCGTGTAGCAAAGACCGGAAAAAACGGATATTACACCGTATCAGTGAGTTGAATTTTTAGCATCAAGCCATACCCAGGCTGGAAATCGGATTTGGTCAAATCGATCTGCAGCAAACTAAGAGTGTTTTCGTATGAATTTCGTGTAGGCAACACAGAAAAACGATATTCAGCATCGTATCAGTGATGTTGAATTTTTAGCATCAAGCCATACCCCAGGCTGGAATATCGGATAAGGTCATAATCGATCTGCAGCAAACTAAGAGTGTTTTCGTATGTATTTCGTGTAGGCAACACGGAAAAACGATATTTAACATCGTATCAGTGAAGTTGAATTTTTAGCATCAAGCCATACCCCAGGCCGGAATCTCGGATTTGGTCATAATCGATCTGCAGCAAACTAAGAGTGTTTTCGTATGTATTTCGTGTAGGCAACACGGAAAAACGATATTTAACATCGTATCAGTGAAGTTGAATTTTCAGCATCAAGCCATACCCCAGGCTGGAATATCGGATTAGGTCATAATCGATCTGCAGCAAACTAAGAGTGTTTTCGTATGTATTTCGTGTAGGCAACACGGAAAAACGATATTTAACATCGTATCAGTGAAGTTGAATTTTTAGCATCAAGCCATACCCAAGACCTGTATACCAGATTTGGTCATTATCGATCTGTAGCAAAATAAAATGCTATTTGTATGTGTTTGGTATTGGCAATACGGAAAAATGATATTAAACATGGTATCAGTGAAGTTGAATTTTCAGCATGCAGGCATGCCCCAGGCCGGGATATCGGATTCGGTCATAATCGATCTGCAGCAAACTAAGATGGTTTTCGTATGTTTTTCGTGTAGGCAATACGGGAAAACGATATTTAACATCGTATCAGTGAAGTTGAATTTTTAGCATCAAGCCATACCCAAGACCGGTATACCAGATTTGGTCATTATCGATCTGTAGCAAAATAAAATGCTATTTGTATGTGTTTGGTATTGGCAATACGGAAAAATGATATTAAACATGGTATCAGTGAAGTTGAATTTTCAGCATGCAGGCGTGCCCCAGGCCGGGATATCGGATTCGGTCATAATCGATCTGCAGCAAACTAAGATGGTTTTCGTATGTATTTCGTGTAGGCAACACGGAAAAACGATATTTAACATCGTATCAGTGATGTTGAAGTTTTAGCATCAAGCCATACCCCAGGCCGGAATATCGGATTTGGTCATAATCGATCTGCAGCAAACTAAGAGTGTTTTCGTATGTATTTCGTGTAGGCAATACGGAAAAATGATATTTAACATCGTATCAGTGATGTTGAATTTTTAGCATCAAGCCATACCCAAGACCGGTATACCAGATTTGGTCATTATCGATCTGTAGCAAAATAAAATGCTATTTGTATGTGTTTGGTATTGGCAATACGGAAAAATGATATTAAACATGGTATCAGTGAAGTTGAATTTTCAGCATGCAGGCATGCCCCAGGCCGGGATATCGGATTCGGTCATAATCGATCTGCAGCAAACTAAGATGGTTTTCGTATGTATTTCGTGTAGGCAACACGGAAAAACGATATTTAACATCGTATCAGTGATGTTGAAGTTTTAGCATCAAGCCATACCCCAGGCCGGAATATCGGATTTGGTCATAATCGATCTGCAACAAACTAAGAGTGTTTTCGTATGTATTTCATGTAGGCAACACGGAAAAACGATATTTAACATCGTATTAGTGAAGTTGAATTTTCAGCATCAAGCCATACCCCAGGCTGGAATATCGGATTAGGTCATAATCGATCTGCAGCAAACTAAGAGTGTTTTCGTATGTATTTCGTGTAGGCAACACGGTAAAACGATATTTAACATCGTATCAGTGATGTTGAATTTTTAGCATCAAGCCATACCCCCGGCCGGAATATCGGATTTGGTCATAATCGATCTGCTGCAAACTAAGAGTGTTTTCGTATGTATTTCATGTAGGCAACACGGAAAAACGATATTTAACATCGGATCGCTGAAGTTGAATTTTTAGCATCAAGCCATACCCCAGGCCGGAATATCGGATTTGGTCATAATCGATCTGCAGCAAACTAAGAGTGTTTTCGTATGTATTTCGTGTAGGCAACACGGAAAAACGATATTTAACATCGTATTAGTGAAGTTGAATTTTTAGCTTGCAGGCATGCCCCAGGCCGGGATATCGGATTCGGTCATAATCGATCTGCAGCAAACTAAGATGGTTTTCGTATGTTTTTCGTGTAGGCAACACGGAAAAACGATATTTAACATCGTATCAGTGAAGTTGAATTTTAGCATCAAGCCATACCCCAGGCCGGAATATCGGATTTGGTCATAATCGATCTGCAGCAAACTAAGAGTGTTTTCGTATGTATTTCGTGTAGGCAACACGGAAAAACGATATTTAACATCAAATCAGTGAAGTTAAATTTTAAGCATCAAGCCATACCCCAGGCCGGAATATCGGATTTGGTCATAATCGATCTGCAGCAAACTAAGAGTGTTTTCGTATGTATTTCGTGTAGGCAACACGGAAAAACGATATTTAACATCGTATCAGTGATGTTGAATTTTTAGCATCAAGCCATACTCCAGGCTGGAATATCGGATTAGGTCATAATCGATCTGTAGCAAACCAAAATGCGTTTTGTATTGGCAATACGGATAAACGATATTAAACATGGTATCAGTGAAGTTGAATTTTCAGCATGCAGGCATGCCCCAGGCCGGGATATCGGATTCGGTCATTATCGATCTGCAGCAAACCTAGCTGGTTTTCGTATGTGTTTCGTGTAGGCAATACGGAAAAACGATATTTAACATCGTATCAGTGAAGTTTAATTTATAGCATCAAGCCATACCCCAGGCCGGAATATCGGATTTGGTCATAATCGATCTGCAGCAAACTAAGATGGTTTTTGTATGTGGTTTATATGGGCAATACGGAAAAAACGATATTAACAATATATCAATGAAGTGTACTTTTATTTCGCTTTGTAATTTACATTTAAATTATATGTATGATCAGTTAGTTGCCTATATTTAGAGCAATAAAATAGTACAATTTAGGGTATAATACGGAACATAAAAAAGGACCTATTTACAGAAAGCTAAAAATAAACAACAGGAGGAATACTATTAACAAGAGATGATGGATGAGATGAAAAATCTGCCCCGCTACTCATCGTGCCCAAAATGCTGGCAGCGTTACCTCTTTGGATGGCCAACCCAATGCGTTGGCCGAGGTAGCTGCCAGCATTTCTATCACCAGAAATGTCGAGTAGCCGGGCAGACAACTCGCGGAAAAGCTTGTGGGCCTCGGGCCCCCACGGTCCCAAGGTTTCAAATGAAGTTGAATTTTCAGCATACAGCCTTGCCCCAGGCCGGGATATCGGAATTGGTCATAATCGATCTGCAGCAAACTTAGATGGTTTTCGTATGTTTTTTCGTGAAGGCAATACGGAAAAACGATATTTAACATCGTATAAGTGAAGTTGATTTTTGGCATCAAGCCATACCCCATGTTGGTATTTCAGAATTGGTCATTATCGATCTGTAGCAAAATAAAATGCTTTTGTATGTTTTTTGTGTGGGCAATACGGAACAGCGATAGTAAACATCGTTTCAGTGAAGTAGAATTTTTAGCATGTAGCAATCAATGCCTCCGGCCGGGATATCGGATTTGGTCATAATTGTTCTGCAGAAAAATATTATGCTTTTCGTATGAATTTTGCGTTTGTAAAATGCATGTTGGATGCATGATACCAAACGTTTTAACTGTCCTATTCACCTTCAGATACTCAATGGACTTATAGTCGTAAGTTTTTGTTTGCTGAATAAATATTTCTATCTATCTACTGCAGAACGGCATTTTAAAAAGAAAAGAAGGAAAGATATTTTGTTTCAATTCTTTCTTTTAAGTTTTGAGCCTCTCGACGCATTGTTAGGTTAGCAGTCATCTACCTATTCATATTTAATATTAAATAACTTTGTGTTCGAGCTAAACAGCCTTAGTTTTTGACTTTTAACTTTTAAGAGTAGTAGGTTCCATGTTCTTGTCACTTTGTCACTTACAATAGGCATTATTTGTGAGAAGTCAAAGCATGTTTGATCACTTTGATCTAGATGCCCAATTATACCCCCGTCGAGCGAGAGGCCGTAAGGAAGGAGACCGGAAGTGCCTCCTGAGGCGATAGTCCGAGAACCTTGGCGTTGCCCCTTACGGCCGGAGAACGACCAGCCATTGGCTGAAGCGTCATCACGGCTCCGTTTCCTTCCGTATGGTGCAGATAATGACCGGACACAGGTGCTTTGGTTATTATCTGCACAAAATACAATGGGAAGAGGCGCCTTCCTGCCATGAGTGCCGCGCTGCGGAGGACACGGCACACCACACCCTTGCCCTTGAGTGTGTGCCGTGGGACCCGCAGCGTCAGGCGCTGGTAGCGGAGGTCGGCCAGGACCTCTCCCTCTCTAGTATAACGAGAGCTATGCTAGCGAGCAATGGGGCCACGAAGGCCTTCGCTGCCTTCTGCGAGCACGTCATGGTAGCGAAGGAGGCGGCGGAGCGCGAGCAAGAGCGAGATCCCCTCGCTAACGCGCTCCGAAGGGTGAGGAGGGGGAGGAGACGCCGAGCAGATGCGCGTCTCCCCCTCTCCGCGGAGGGAGTCCGCTGGTGAGTGGTACGGGGGCACCAGCACCAACATTGCACAGGCTCCCTCTGCTGTCCGATGGGGACGGCTTTGTTCTCCCGGCTGCCCCTGCTCCCACGTCCGGGGGAGGAACCGCCTTGTCTGCCGTACAGGCGTTTTTATCAATCAATATCAATTTCTTTTTAAGTAAACAATATTTTTTTCTAAAAAATGCCTTAGCCGCCTCAGCCGAAATCGGTTAGAGGATATTACTGGCCATTTCAAATCAAAATACTTTTTGTTTGGCTAGGAACTCTAATTTCAAATTACTTTTTAACTAAATAATATTTTTGCTGAAAAAATATCCTACACGTTTTTAAATGTGGTTCATTAAAGCACAGTTAATGATTACATTGTAGCATTAACAGTTTTACAAATTAAAAAAAGTCTGAATAGGAAAAACAACTTCTAAGAAATTCAATTCAATTCAACAATATTTTTTTCAATTCCGTAGGTATATTTTGAACAGGTTTTCCCAAAACGTTAAATAAAAATGGATAAACAAAAAAAAACCTTTTCCTTAATTCAGTACACTTGTTACAAAATTCAATAAAAAACCTCATTATATGCACCTTTTCACTCACATATACTCGTCTTTTATATCGCAATCTCGAATTCCAAATTCCATAAAAAGCCATCGAATATATTACATTCACCGAGGCTATGTCTTCAAGTGGTCCAATAGGATGGTTTTAAATAATTTGTGTCAAGATTGCAGCAAACGTTCTGCGTCAAATAAATTTGTAGAAAAGGGTGCTGTAGGGTTGTCACCTAACACTTTTTATAAGTGATAGGCAGACGAGCAGACGGATCTTTTGATGGTAAGCAATTGCCGCCGCCCATGGACACCCGCGACACCAGTGAAGTCACAAGTGTGCTGCCAACCTTTTAACCCCCCTTCCCCGGATTGGGCCTCCGGTACCTTCACTCACGCAGAGAAATACAGTACAGTGCTGCTTCATGTTGATTTTCTGTGAGGCCCTGGTACTCCGGTCGAGCAGGCCCATTCATGCCGAAGCGGTGCTCTCCCACGGTCAAACGGTCACGTTCTCGATAAGGGTATTTTTCCGTGTGACAGACGGCAAACGATCAGATGGATCACTGAATAGTAAGCGATTGAAACCGCCCTCGGGAACCTGTAACAATAGCGGTATGCGATGCCAACTTTTGAACTCAGATTGAGCCTTCGGTATCCTCACTCACTCGGTGAAACACAGCGCAGGTGCTGCTTCACGCCAATGGACAACATTTCATATTTTTAACATGTCCATATTGTTTTTTTATATGAAAATAGACATAAAATGAACGGACCCATATTTTTTCTTATTTCAAAATTTGTCCATTTTCATGCATAAAATAATTATTAAAATTCTTTATATTCTAAATAGACGTAAGCGCCAAATGACGTCATCGGACGGCTGAATACAGCAATATTCCTTTGCTTATCATTGTTTTAATAAAATAAAAAAATAAAAATAAAAAATAAAAACATTTATTAACCAAAAACACACATTAACAGAAAGAAAAGTTCTTTAACTCCCACACTAGGCAGTGCCTGTCTCGTGGGTGTCAAATCATAATATGAATTTCCGCTATGGCTTATTGTCTAAATTAAGACTAAAGTGACAAACTGAATGTAATCTTCAAATAATAAAAAAATATATATATATATATATATCGAAAAGTAATCAAAAATACTAAAATTTAAGCGCATTAGTGAAGTAGTGTGTGTGCGTGTGTGTATGTGTATGTGTATGTTGTGAGTGTGGTGAGGAGGAGTTGGGTTTTGGGTAGCCCTATGATTTTAGTCTTGGAATCGAGCGACAGGAGGGTGCTGGGTCTCTGCCGCTCGCTACCTATTAAGGGGCAAGTGTATATGTATACCAGTACTAAGTACATTTATGAGGATACTTTGAGAATTTCCTCGGACTGTTTGTAGTTCCAGGATAAAAGTAGGCTTAAAAGCCTCTTTTTAGCGTCATGAGTTTGGCAGTATTTTATATTTGTGATATTTGCAAGTGTGTTGTAAATTCGTGGTAATAGAAATGGCTTGAAACGTTGAGCAAAGGACGATTTAATTTCAACTGTGGGGAGCTTGAAGACTCTTTTCCGTAGTATGCTATCTCTTGCTGGTAACTGCAAGAATTGTTTGTGCATGTATACGGCAGCCCGAATTAAAAACAACCTACGGACACTTAATACTTGAGCTTCTTTGTAGACCTCTACTGTCGGATAAGACCTCCCTCTTCCCAATGATAC
This sequence comes from Marasmia exigua, assembly GCA_019059595.1. Taxonomy (NCBI): domain Eukaryota; kingdom Metazoa; phylum Arthropoda; class Insecta; order Lepidoptera; family Crambidae; genus Marasmia; species Marasmia exigua. Next base: position 140,806 of record JADPWL010003072.1, read on the forward strand.
CTTCAAAACCGCTCTCTGAGCCCTTTCCAGTACCAATAATGTAGAGGATGCCGCACCGCCCCATGCCAGAATGCAATAGTTAATTATTGATTCACATAAAGCCAGATAAACTAATTTTATAACGCTGCCGTCGGTGGACTCTCTCAGTGTTTTCATAACATACATAAGCTTTCGGACCCTAGCGGAGGTTACTGATACGTGTTTTTTAAAGTTCAGATTCTGATCAATTGTGACTCCCAGATATTTCAGAGAATCAGTGCGCCTTATCGAGCTACAGTTGCATGACGGGACCTCTTTCTGGTTAGGGTCGGATGTCACACAGGAAATGTTGTTGTGCACTTTAATACTAGCCAAGAGGGACTCTGGAGGTCTAGACGCTGCGGTTTTATGAAAACACAGGAATTGTGTTTTCGTGGGATTTAGAGTTAGGATGTTTCGGTTTAACCAATTTTGAATCCCTTTCATACCCAGAATTGCCGAACGATTTACTTCGTCCCAAGATCTTCCGTGGAAGAGAATGGCTGTGTCGTCGGCGTAGCAGATAGTCTCACTGTTTTGCATATCATTTCGCATGATATCGTTTATATATGTAATAAACAAAGTAGGCCCCAGGATGCTCCCCTGTGGCACACCAAAATTTACGGGTCTAACATCGCTTAGGCGGTCTCCAACCCTGACACATTGCCCTCTACCAGATAAATAGCTCGAAAACCAATCCAAAGATAACCCACGTATTCCATAAGCGGATAGTTTGCTAAGCAGTATAGGGACCGATACTGTATCAAACGCCTTTGCTAGATCAAGAAAAACGCCGATACAGCATCGGCCCTGGTCTAGATGTGAGACGACTGTGTCTATGAGGAGCGTCACTGCCTGTTCGGTAGATTTTCCCTGTCGGAAACCGAACTGATGATTTGAAAACACACAGTTATCCTCAAGGTACCTAATCAGTCGCTTGTTGACTATTCGCTCGAGAAGCTTGGAAAATCCACCAAGGAGTGAGATGGGACGGTAGTTACACGGTTCCTCTTTGTTGTCACCTTTATGAATGGGAATGACAACAGAAACTTTCCATTCACTTGGAAAGGCACCAGAGGACAGACTTAGATTAAAAATAGCTGCCAGCGGGTCAGCAATGGCATTAGAGATTGATTTAATAAGTTTGTTGGTGATGCCATCTTTACCTGGTGCACTATCAGAGTCAAGAGAGCGCATAAGGCCGAGAACTTCGCAAGGATCAGTGGGCGACAAGTAAAAAGAGCCTAAGGGAGAATCAGGGATGTTGAGTTTACTGGCAAGTGAATGCTGAGTCTCATTTGATTTCTGTAAAATGTCATTGGCCAGCTTATTACCTATCGTTGCAAAGTAGGAATTACAATAGTCAAGTGATTCCGCGGGAGAGGATTTGGTAGTCAGGAGTACTTGATTACTTGTTGGACATCGTTCTCCATCAGTTATCATTTTTATTGTCTTCCACAGTTTCCTCGGGTTTGATTTGTTTTCATTTACTTCTCTGTTGTTATAATCTGATTTCAGTTTACGTATTAGACTAATGTAAAAATTTCGATATCGTGTATAAGTAAGCTTTTTAATAGGGTTATCTGGGTCTTTGCGAAGGTCAGTATGCAGTTTGTCCCGTTGTTTGGAGCATCTGATAAGGCCCGGCGTCATCCAGGGATTTAGAATAGTTTTAGAACGACTTATAATTTCAGTTTTGGAGTGTTTAGCTACTGAACCCGTAACTGCCTGCGTGAAGCTGCTTACAGCTTGATCCAGAGATGCACTGGTCAAGACTGATGTCCAGTCTGCTTTTTCCAATTCCAATCTAACGGATTCAAAGTCTATTACAGTTTTGGAACGCCGAGTTTTGAATCTTTGTGATTTTTTTTGTTTTTAAAGCCATCCCTACCATAGTTATATCATGATCAGTCAAGTCAGAGGAGCAGATAACTGCTTCTGCATTGCATCTCGCGGGAACAAAGATATGGTCTATGCACGATTTACCATGTGTTGCTTTGACTATACTTGGAATAAGTCCATGCTCTGCTAGGACCCCAAGATATTCCGATGAATTATTACTATCGGCTGCAGCCCCTAGAATATTAATATTTATGTCTCCTGCAAGAACCAGGCAGGGGGTGTGACTCACTGATTTCAGATTTAGGTCCAGAGAGCGAATAAAAGTTTCCGGATTATAACTAGGAGACCTATAAATGGCTATCACGGTGAATTGATCAGGCACCTGAGCGAGAACACAATTGCTCTCTTCCACGTTCAGCTCCGTAAAGGTAGGGCACCATTTGTCCCTCACGTATATTGTGACTCCTCCGGATTTGTTTATATAGTTACTGGAATGAAAAGAAACATAGCCTTGGATATGTCTAATGTTCGAGGATTCATTTAACCAGCACTCACCTAGGACTATAACGTCATAGTCCACATTAAGTCTACTCTTAGTAACTAGAAAATTGTCGAAGTTTTTTTGCATACTTGTAATGTTTAGGTTAAGAATTTTAAGTGAAAATTTGGACAAAACCATGCTACAGTCTTCCGGGATTATATTTGTATGGCACCTTATATCAAAAGATTTATCAATTGAATCCAATAGACCTAAGGGATCTATGGGTAAATGGTGTAGAAGAAGTTTGAGTGCTTCTGGATAAGAGGGAAAGATGCCACATTTGGAATATTTTCAAGTAAGCGTAAGGAAGAAAAAAGCCATTTTTCGTATTGGACGTAAATGTGTGATTGTGAAGTGTAAAAGTTGTGTGTAAACGTGGAGTTGCGCATTACATAACAAAAAACATGAAAAATCAGCAATAAGCACAAAAAAGAAATGTATGTAGAATATAGCCAGTAAGCACTACAGTTCTTAAACGCAGAATTTGATGTGTCACTATTTTTTTGGATCTGCCTGTGACCCAGCATTGGTAAGTCGATTGAGGTCGTCTTCGGACTGAATACGTAAGGCGGGGCTTCCTTCCTTGGCGTCCAGTTTTCTAAGGAATATAGATCCATTTCGTAACCAGCAGTATTTATAGCCCTTCTCTTTAGCAAAGGTTCTGGCTGTTCGAAATAAGTGCCGCTTACTGCCAGTGAGGCGTTCATTTACGTAAACCGTGCCTCCTACGCCCTGACCTACAATATCCTTACTGCTCAGGGACTTTCTGTTTTTTGCCTGCCTTAGGAATTCGTCTCGCTTAGTGCGTCGAGTAAAAGAGACCACAAGTGGGCGATGACGAGCACGGTTGCTATCAGAGGGTGTTTTATTCTCCATATTTTTGATTTTCACTCCAACTCGGGAGACGAAGTTAAGATCCACCTCCTGCAGCTCCATCCCCAGCTTATTGGCCGTTATTAGGACCAGATGGGTCAGGTTTTCATTCGCCGATTCCTCGAGACCCGAAATTTCGACCTCGTTGTTTAGAGCTTGTTGGGCTTGGGATTCCAACTGTGTTTGCAAGCTCGTGACGGTGGCCTTAAGAGCGGTGTTTTCGTCCTCCAGTCGCTCTAGAGATTTTATTCGCTGGTCGAATGTTAACAATTTTGCGTTAAGATTGTCTAAGCAATTTCTTAGATAGTTTATGTCCTCTCGTATTTCAGTACTCACGGTTGCCAATTTTGCGTCGAGAAGGAGTCCAAACTGGTCAAATGTTATCGCTGCCTGAGATTTTGAGCTGGTGGTATCCATGGTGTTACTTGTGTGCTCCTGTCCCGTGCTGCTCCTTACTTCGTCCGCTACATCGTCACAAGACATGTTTGTTATATCGGCCGTCGAAAGCGGAGAGAAACGTCCGCGGACCGGAGTGCTGTCCTGTTTACGTTGAGTGATTCGAGAACAGGCTTGGCATTTCCAGTACAATTTTAGCTTTTTCAGGTTTTCTTTGTAGTATTCGGTAGGCATACTGTAGCACTTGTAATGATAGCAATCCCCGCATGCCGAGCATCGCAGTTGGTTATCTAGTCGGGCAGACCCGTTGCAGGCCAAACAAGTGTTCATTTTGACGCGAAAGGAACGCAGCCTACAGTTTTGTTTACCCGAACCCGAACGAACACACGACGAATATCGTAACAGTCGGCAGATGTGTGGCGCGCACGCACGTAGTCGCGATGTTTCGCAACAGTCGTCCAGCAGTAGTCGGTCGACCTCGGGCGGCCTCGGATGGTTCCGTGAGCAGCGAGCGGTTGACACTCACCGCCCGTGGTTGTTTTGGGTCCGTTGTTTTAATTTTAACACTAATTTAGAAGATGCTTATTGTCACTGTGATTGAACCGGAAGCTTGATTTAAAAACTAATTATATCACTAAACGGCGCAAAAAACTGGCTTTAAAATGATAGTAAGATTGACAAAAGCCGAGAAAATTTTCAACTGCTATAGATTAAAACACGAAGAGAAAACGAAATACGGTGTTGTCCTAGCAGAGCCTCGCGGCGATCCCAATAAAAAAAATATAAAAAATGTTTTAATAAAAAAAAGGTACTACTGTCAAAGGTAAATAATACTAGTGTCAACATTGTCAACGTCATTAATACATTCAACGTTGACAAGTTGTCTTTTTTTTGACAGTTGCATGTCATGGGTTTGGCATTTCGTAAATTTAAAACTATAATGTGCTAAGCAAAAAATATTTTACATTCTGCCGTCCGATGACGTCATCTTACGTTTTTTAGTTTTTAATTTTTTTCTCAGTAAATAAGCAATATAAAAAATTTATAAATATATATTCGCGCAGCGGAAAAGTAAATAAAGAAATGGTATTTTTTGTTTCAGAGCTTAGCAATTTTGAAATGTTGTCCATTTTTGTGTGGTCGGCCACCCCGACGGTTCGTGGCCCCGTCGAGTTGACATATTCAAGTCGAAGCGTGGCCCTCCCACATGGTTAAAGGCGTTGTAATATCCTCGAACAGATTACGGCTACGGCGGCTAATCTCGTACAGCCACGGACGCAAGATATATTATAGTACTCAAGTGTGTGCGCAAACACAAGTGCACTCTCTATTACCTTTCCCTCATACTCCTATGGGACCGGAGAGGGATTGGACGCAGGACTAACGGCTTAACGTTCTTTCCGAGGCACGGGCACAAGACCGCCAACTTCCAGACTCCGGGCTGACACTAAGGATTTCTTACCGAAAACTTTGATGGCTTTATTAGTACTGTATTAATTAAATAATTTGGTTACTTACCTACTTGTCAATGTGTTTCACTTTGCTAGCCTCATATTTTGTGCTGTACATGTACTTATGCTCAGTTTATATTTTAATATTGAACTGTGGAAACTTTGCTAATTTCTGTGTTATCTGTATTTGTTTTAACTGCAAGTCAAATAAAAAATAAAATATTTATTTATTACAACAACAACCACAGTAATAGGTACATAATACATATATACATTTAATAGTTATATTTATCCAACCTATTAGAAAAGGCGATCCAAAGTTATTACTGTACTAATGCTAATACTTTCCCGTTCGAGCTAGCAATGTAAAATGTAATAGTATCATCATTATCATCATCGGCCCTATTTAAGTCCCCACTGCTGGGGCACGGGCCTCCCTCAATTACATGAGTGGTAAACGCCATACTCACCACGCTTGGCAGACGGGTTGGCGAGGGTTTTGATATAAATGCAGAGTTTTCCTTCTCTGGGTGCTGATGATCATGCAAGCAGCTTTACCTTAGTCGCCTTTTACGATACCTCGGTAATAGTGAGGGTGGCCTATTCTACTCTGCCGGGACCATACGGTGTAATGTAATAGTATGTTTCCCAAATAAATGAATAAAAATTAGTTACAGTTTTTGGCTCGACCCGGGTATCGAACCCGGGACCTCTGGCACAGCCGTCGCTTTATAGTGCGACTCACTAAGCACTACGCAGTCAAGGGTTGTAATTTCTCTTTGTCGTTACACGTGTTCTCTTTTTTACCTTTATTTGGGTTAGGTAATTTTGGCATCTCCGAAAAGTTAATGTTCAGAAATATTAATAATTATAAGGGTAGGTTATTTCGTTATTCAATTACTGAGAAACGGAATCCTTGGAAACGTATAAAATGAAAATAATCTGGTGTTAAAAAGGAGTTGTCAAGTAATAGGTACAATGAACTGAATAGAGTTTGGTTTTAAGGTTGATTTTGTTGTATGTATTTGAGAAAAAATGACAAAAGACATAACAAGCATTTTTTTTAAATATTTATCTTCATGGTTTCCAAATCGCCATATTATTAGGTAGTGGTGACGTCTCCTTATCTGTCACATCACAAATACATTTAAAATTAAAAAAAATGCAGACAAGGATATTTTGTACCCTCACTCACGCAGCGAAACACTGCACAGTGCTGTTTCACGCCGGTTTTCTGTGAGGTTGTGGTATCACTCGCGCCGGCCTCTTCATGCCGAAGTTTGACTCTCCCACGGTAAATGGTTTATTTTAGGCAATCCGAAACACTTGCGCAATGCATTCGACTAGCGCCATCTATTGGTATTAAGTGGAACTAATCTCCCGAAACTAAGCTGACTTCGTTTTGGGAGATAGTTTCGGTAGATTCCCATTTTATAGAAAACTAGATTTCTATAAAATGGAAAACATTACGTTCATTCTAGTAATGAGTTACATTCTTAATGGTGCGGTAAAGATATGAATCACAAAATTTTTGGTTGATCGTCTATATATTGGCAACCATAGCTATCTCAACTGATCCAATGGATCGTGGCAATCAATCAACCGATACGACCGCACCTATCGACGTGTCGCCGATCTGTTATGAGTGGTGACGCTACTACGTGCTACGTCGTAGCTCGTAGCCCGTAGCCCGTAGTCGTAGCAGTGACGTAAGAGTTATAATGGTGGATGCGAGCGGGAAATTGGTCTAGTGTCATGATTGAGAGAAAAATGTTGAACCGAATTGAATTTTAATTATAGTTCGAGTTGATAAAGAGTCCAATGCGAGCGATGGCAGCTGAGTGGAGGGTCGTGGTTTGGATCCGAGTATGCACCCCTGGATTTTTGATATATACATACATTTTGACCGAGGGAAACCACGTTTAGGCAGAAATGGGTCGGCTCGACCGGAGTGATACAACGACCTCAAAGAAAACCGGCATGAACCAGCACTGTGCTGTGTTTCGCTGCATGAATTGGAGGCTCAATCCGGGAGAAAGTGTGATTTAAAGGTTAGCAGCGCAGTTGTGACTCCACTTGTGTTGCCACAGCCGCCGTCCATGGACACCCATGGGCGGCGGCTGTCGCTTACCATCACGTAATGCGTCTGCTCACCTCATCTTCACATTCATTATCGTCAGCCCATTTAAGTCCCCACTGCTGGGGCAATGGGCCGCCCTCAATCACATGAGGGGTAATTGCCATACTCACCACGCTTGGCAGACGGGTTGGCGAGGGTTTTGATATAAATGCAGAGTTTTCCTTCTCTGGGTGCTGATGATCATGCCGGCAGCTTTACCTTAGTCGCCTTTTACGACACCTCGGTAAGAGTGAGGGTGGCCTATTCTACTCTGCCGGGACCACACGGCAACGAGCCACTTTTGGCCACGCGCAAACTAATTCATTATATGCTTACTAATAATATCTAATAGTACGAGTATCAGGCTACATACTGTCCCACTGCAGGGCAAAGGCCTCAATCATAGAAAACAATTCATCGCTACTATGATGGGATTAGGCTTAATCACCACGCTTGTCTAATGCGGATTGGTGATCACAAACACACACTTTATTTTCAGAAAACGGATCTACTCTTGACAACAACAGAACCACAGACAATATATCTTATACTCAAGTAACAGATAGCATATAGCACTAGACGCCAAAGCGATAGTTCTGGACCCAACCGGAAACTACACGCTAAGATGAGGTAACAAGAGCCCAATTTGAATATGAATAAAGTCCTTTATTTTTCGTGAGAACGCCTGTTAAGTTATTCCTACAATAAACTCTATAAAACTAAGTACCTAATAAAGTTTAAGCGTTGAATTTCCGTCTAAAAGTCAGGTCCATTACAGATTGCCGAGAACCTTTGCGGTAAATAAAGGTAGTTAATACTCGGATGAGGTGTTGTCCGTTTATAGCTAAATATCGATAGAAATAATAAAAAAATTGTACGTACCTCATTTCTGTGGAACGGTTTGGCTGCAGGAGTATTTCCCGACGGCTACGACTTCGGGACCTTCAAGAGAAGAGCGTACTTTTTTTTAAAAAGGCTGGCAACACATTAGAGATCTCTCTGATTTTGCGGATGTTCATGGGCGGCGTTGATTACTTTCCATCAGGTGACTCTCTTGCTCGTTTCGCCTCTAGCATAAAAAACATTGACCGTAGCAGAGCCACGTTTCGGCATGAATGGGCTGGCTTGACTGGAACAATACCTTTGTGTCGCAGAAAACCGGCGTGAAGCAGCTCTGTGCTGTGTTTCGTTGCCTTAGTGAGGGCTTGTAGGTTCGCAGCGCACTTGTGACTCAACTGGTGTCGCGGGCGTCCATGGACAGCGGCAATCGCTTACCCAGGTGATCCGTCTGCTCTTCTGCCACATATGATATATAAAAGAAAGAAATACGGTTATTAACTAAGTATATTGAAAAAGTATGAAATCGTTAGTGTTGATCGTTACATATCTAGCGTAAAAGGAAACAGTCAATAAAATATAATATTAACAAATAAATATTGTATGGATGCAAATTTCGACTTTATTTAAGAATCCAACATAATTAATTATAAAAAGCACTGCCATAGTTAACTGCCTAAAATGCCAACCACCATCCACTTTGCCACAAAAGCTGTTGATTTAAGCCTCAAAAAATCGACACCTAAATAATTTAACATCACTAGTTCTTCAGCTGATTGATGAGGGCGCCACTGAGCTTTCAGTTCTGATTGGACCTAGCGCTTATAATTTATTCCATCTTTGGGTGCGTGCCTTTTTTGGGCATTAATCGAGATAGGGGCGTTTAGTTTTGGGCTATTTTTAATTATCCTAATAAAAATCAGTAACACTGTCCTCCAGCGCGTCAAGCCAACCCGGATATTGATGCAGACCGGCAAAAAGAGGAAGATCCAGTCCCACACATTGTTACTGGCTTTGTGTATATTGTGCTAGTAGAATTCAGCTACGTAACCTTGAGACGGTTCGTTTTGAATCACCTTTGTGTAAAAGAATGTTGATTTAATTATTTAAGATTGCGTAGGAGGTATTGAACCTCGGCCACGTGTTGAGAGACGATAGGTACAGTCTTCTCCAACTTACAATGATGAGCAAATTAGATGGGAAGAGGCGTCCTGGACGTAGGAAAAAATCGTTGTTAAAGCGAATCATACGGGAGTGGACGGGTAATATCAGCGTGGAAGAACTTTTTCCGTCTTGCAAAAGATAAAGAGAAGTCCAAGAAACTCGCGGCCAACCTTCAAGTTTGAAGAGGCACCCGGAGAAGAAGAATTATCCTCACCCGTATGACTCAAGTGTAGCTGACATTTCAAATATAAGGGTTGTCTTCATATTGTGTTGCTGTTATTTTTTTTTTGTTTTAAAGTTGGCAGACGAGCTCACAGATCGCCTCTTAGTAAGCGATTGCCACAGCCAAGGACACCGTAATACCCGAGGAGTCATAGGTGCGCTAGTCGCTACCAACCTTTAAACCTTCTTTCGCCAGAATTGGGCCTTCGGTACCTTTAATCACGCAGCGAAATGCAGTAGGGATACTGGTTCACGCCGGTTTTCTGTGAGGGCGTGGTATCATCACGGTAGAGCAGGCCCATTCATGCCTCTATCCTTCTCTATTTGTCACAGGTATGATAGGTTGAAACACTTTAGAACTGAGACGTTAGCTGTTATTAGTCAAGCTTTATTTCCTACTTCTGAATAATAAGGTGAATAATCCAACCGCACTGGAATGTATAGGCTTCTTTGTACTCCGTAGGCACATGGGAGGATCTAGAGGTAGCGTAGGCCCACGCCGAAGAATGCGCCTGTTCACAACCACAAATAATGTGCGCACACGCCGCGCCGCCAACGCACCCACGGTTTGGGCACTCTCACTGCTCAACGACTTGCTAACACATTTTCCTGACATGGACGTCCATAATGACAATTTAGGATTATTTCTAATACGTGTATTACTTTTTTAAGTAAAAAATTATAGTAATTTTATTGTAATCTAGCTTGTGTATACTTTGGTGTAATAGCACTGTAAAATACCATGTTTTCTTTTTCTTAAATAAATAAATAAATGCCGCTGTTGGAGTGGAGACCGCGGCTAGGCTAGTGGATAGAAGAACTCTCGCCATTGTTGTAGCTGACGATGACCTTGAAAACGGCGAGGTTTTTTTTGTGTGCAGATGAGCAGACGAATCGCCTGATGGTAAGCGATTGCCGCCGCCCATTGACACCCGCGACACCAGTGGAGTCAAAAGCACGCTGCCAACCTGTTCTGTTGTCTGATATCTGTAACACAAGTGCTTGAGCTACTTAGTACGGAATCAGGGCCAAGTATGAGATGTTGTGAGAACTATTAACCTTTCAACCCTCCTTTCCTCTGGATTAGGCCTCCGGTATCACAGCACACCTTTGTTTTTGTTACCTGGGCCTAAAATACATGGCTTATGGCAAGACGTAGGTAACATAAAAATGTTAACTATAACATTAGGTAACATACATCAAGGTTGATCCTTTTAAATTAATATCATCATCATCATCAGCCCATTTAAGTCCCCACTGCTGGGGCACGGGCCTCCCTAAATCACATGAGGGGTAATTGCCATACTCACCACGCTTGGCAGACGGGTTGGCGAGGGTTTAGATATAAATGCATAGTTTTCCTCCTCTGGGTGCTGATGATCATGCCAGCAGCTTTACCTTAGTCGCCTTTTACGACACCTCGGTAAGATTGAGGGTGGCCTATTCTACTCTGCCGGGCACCACACGGCCAAAATAATAGTTATGTAATAATTTTGGTGTGCTTTAAAATTACTACATTTTCTGAAATGAACTTGACAGCTATTATAGCTGCGTTTTGGAGCCATTACTCGTATAAATAATGATTTCGATCGTAGTTACCAATTACGCAATCTTAAATAATCAAATCAACATTCTTTTACACAAAGGTGATTCAAAACGAACCGTCTCAAGGTTACGTAGCTAAATTCTACTAGCACAATATACACAAAGCCAGTAACAATGTGTGGGACTTTCCAACGAAGACTTTTGACCGTGGGCCACGCTCACACGCCTCACAGAAAACCAGCGTGACGTACTCTTACTACAAATTTATGAGTTTAATATATAAATGTATATGTTTGGTGGTGTTTCCGAACAGACACGAGCTCGTGACCTTCACGAGTTACTTTTGAGCAAGTGCTACATAATAGCATGTGTGTACGGAAGCGCTACAAAAATCATTCTAATTTGGTGCATGCTCAAAAATCTCCGGTCGATGTTTAAGAATGTTACCTGTATTACGGGTGGAAGGGGGAGTATGGCGGAATGCTTTAGCACGTGTAAACAAGTTTGATTATTTTTAAGCATTTTAAAATATGGGCACCTAATAGCATGCTTATTGATAGCAAATGTGGACGGTTCCTTATGCATGCTCATATTTAGAATACTTGAAAAGCATGCTACAACTGAGTAACAGTAGCTTGAGAGCCGACTGTTCATAATTACGATTTTCTGGGAGGCGTTGATTGCTTATATACGGTGTGCTCGTTTGTCCAGTATATTGAAAAAAAAGGTTTCCTGTCTAAGGGTTGCCAAGGTAAGACGGCAGTCGCATAATGAAGCGAGAATGTTAAATTACCAATGATCGGAGAGGTAGAGCTATTTGGGTTCATTGACTGCAAACATAGATGTTAATATGGACATGCCCCGGGATTCTGACTATGATCCCGGGATTAAAATAAATATTTTTTTTTATTTTAGAGTTAACTATTTAACGTATTTTAATCATGAAAGGGCTATGGATGCATAAACGTTCGATACCATCATATTTACTAACAGATTGTTCCTTTCTATCTAAAGTACATATGTTGAATTTTAAAAGAACACATATAACTTTTTAATTCATCATCATCATCATCAGCAACCCACACTCGTCCACTGCTGGACATAGGTCTCAACTAATGCACGCCACTGCTCCCGATTTTCGCCCACTCTCATCCAGCCCACACCAGCCAGCCTTCGAATGTCATCATCCCATCTTGTCGCAGGGCGTCCTACACTACGCTTACCGAGTCGCGGTCTCCACTCAAGGACTTTACGGCTCCAACGGCTGTCAGTTCTGCGGCTAATATGACCAGCCCACTGCCACTTCAGTTTGCTAATTCGGTGGGCTATGTCGGTGACTCTGGTACTCTGTCGGATTACATCATTTCTGATGCGGTCCTTCAGAGATACTCCGAGCATACTTTTTAATTAACATGGTATAATTTTAATTAATATGGCACAAAGCGTATATGTATAAGTTCCTAAGGCTGATGGTAATGGTCGTAAACGAAAGTAACTGTTAATAGTATGAAGTATATATTTAATCCCGCGATTCCAGGTATGTCCATATTATTTGAAAAAAAAATGCAAGTACCAAAAATAGCTCTACCTACTCCCGATCATTGGTTATTACGATTGGTTATTACAACCAGACTTGCCGAATTCTGGACCATGCTTCAACCGTACCTCCGAAGCTCGGGACGCAACTAGCAATTTTTGCGGTGGATTGGTGAGCGGAACACTCACCAATCTACCATCAATTACACTTTAAGATGAGGAATGTAATAAAATCTTATGCGATGCCTACTGTTTTTTTTATAAGTTTAATGACATACCATAGTTTATAAGTAAAACTGTTCCTGATTTAGACATATTCGACAATGTGTTTTCTAAATTCAAATCGTTGGTGACAGAGTATCTATCAGGCCACTAGCCTGATGGATGCTCTTAGCTCTGTCACTACTGTCACGCCTAGCACTAATTTTTTTTTACTAATCTAATTTAATTAATTAAGATACATAAGGAATCGAAACAAATGTTTTTCTCATAAGCGCTATGTACGCCGTTATTTTGATGCATATCAGAACTGTGACTTTATTAATATGTGGCTTGTGATTGTAATAATATGTATCATGTGGCTGTACTAAATAAATAAATAAATAGACATACCAGAGACTCCAGGTCCGTGCCTTTGTTTGCTAGTTACAGAGTTTGTTTGCTTGCTTATACTAGTTATGTTTCTCCGCGCACAAAAATTATCGGAAACTCAAAAATGGTATGGTACATGGTAGAAATCCCGTAAATAACTATACTAATCTAAAATGACTTTTCTTACATTAATACATTGACTTATCTATTTTCTTGCTAACTTAACAATACCGTCCTACATGCGTTACTGTTTTTACTTGTACTGTTGCAAGGGGTCACTAGCTTAGGTCATATTTCTCGGGCAGGATAAATATAGATCCCTTGAGGCCGGTGGGGTAATGTACAGTTGGAAAGGTTGCTTTATGGCTAAGCGTACAATCTTCTGTAGTTGATGGTACAAATAAGTTATTGAACTTGGGGAAGAAAAAAAATAATTTGTGAAAATGTCTACGTGAGTGGAATACTCATAGAATCTTTATTTGCATAATTAGACATAATATATCCTCCAACCGATTTCGGCTAAGGCGGCCAATCTCAACGATCAGCCACTTACGCAGGATATATTATTGTGCTCAAGTGTGTGCGGAAACACAAGTGCACTCTCTATTCTTTTGCCCTCATAATCCGATGGGACAACATAGTGATACGACCGGAGCGGAGGCAGGACCAACGGCTTAACGTGCTTTCCGAGGCACGGGGGTACAAGACCGCCAACTCCGGGCTGACACTGAGAATTTCTTAACAGAAAAACTCAGGTACAAATTTTGGCACGACCCGGGGATCGAACCCGGGACCTCAAGTGCAGCCGCAGGCTT
>JADPWL010003071.1:0-46784 GCA_019059595.1 Marasmia exigua
TTTGTAAAACATTATGTTTAATTTGACTACCAAACCAAGTGAGAAAACTTAACGAAGGGGCTATCATCAATTTTTGTTTGTAGTACGTAAGTTTTTAAATCCAAAATTATATTTGTACGATTGAATCAAAGTTCATTTATCCTTTAGTATGAAAATACAAATTCTTAGTACAATTAGTAATTTTACTGTGTTTTTTATTTTTTTTATGTGATTGTGTCCCACGAGCAGACGGATCACCTGATGGTAAGCAATTTCCGCTGCCCATGGACACCTGCGACACCAGTGGACTCACAAGTGCGCTGCCAACTTTTAAGCCCTCCTTGCACCCTAGTTTCATACAATTTTTGAGGCAAATAGAAATTAAAACAAAACAGCAAGGTAAAATAATAATATTTCACCATTAAACCAGTATGTACCTAACTATTTATGTACAATCGTTACGTAATAGGTGTTCAAGTCAATATAAAAGTTAATAATTAGTGTAGTTTAGTTTATCCGTGGTTCAAGAGATGGCGCTGTGCCATATTACATCGCGCTAGCGTTTCGTTTTTACTGACCTATATAAGGTACGCGGTGTCAATAGAATACAAATTTTGATATTCAACCGAAAGTGGCTTTTTTTTTTTTATAGAAAGGCCAATCAGGATGACCTCACTCCGCCTGATGGTAAGCGGCCGTGAAATCTAAAAATGAGGCTGACAGGCACAGAAGAACTAACAAAGTACCCATTGTGTCTGCCATCCTCACCCTAATGGCCTGCTGAGATGCCGTTTCACGCCCCGCCTAAAAGACCCCGGATTGTATGAAGGAGGAAACACATGAGCTGGGAGGGCATTCCATGCCTTGATGGCTCGGGGCAGGAACGAGGAGCAAAACCTCTTGGTGCGCGCCGCCATTGTCTGGATAGTATGCGGATGGCAACGCTGTCCAGCACGCTTTTATTTAATTACTCCACTAGGAAGCGATCCTCATTTGTTCATGGTCCTTCCGTTGCCGGATACCAGTAGTTTGGAATCTGGGTTTTTGATTCTCCGTCGCTACGGGCAGTGGGTCGCTGTCGCAAACGTAGTGCTTAACAGGGGTCAGTGGACCTGACCTCGGATGACGTCTGGCTGGAGTCAGTCATCGTTACATCAGGAGTGCACAGTGGTGCAGCGGAGCGGGTGCAGCCGCGGTGTAAAGGTTGCAGGTGGTTGATGCAGTACAAGGAGTGATTCCGTGGCTGTTGGTCGGCTCATTGCACTTCGAGTCGGCCGATTCCGCTCAGCTATCGGACGCGTCCCCCGGTGGCGGATAGGGGAACGCCCCCCAGATATGGGGGGTACCGGCTTCGGCCGGCGCGGACCAAAAGCGGCACACCGTAACCTCCTCATTGAGAGGAGGCCGGGGGTCCACTCACTGAGAGAGGACTGCGAGGAAGAAAACCTCTATAAAAAAATCACCCCGAACCGGCGGGTCGGCGTGCCTGTCGGGGAGGGTTAACACGCTAGCGCTGGGGGGACCGAGAGGACTCCTCCGAGCGTGGGAGCGGGCTTGCCTTAATTGGCCGGCCCGGTGGAGACAACCACATTAAAAAACCATATAGGACCGACGTTGGGGCGCCCCGTTCGGGGCCTCGCGCGGCGTCGGTCGCCTTCGGGTGGCTGGGATGATACCCAGCCTGCTAGCGGCCATCCCAGGGGGAACTCCCAACCCCCTGGCGTATTTATTTGGGTTGCCGGTGTAACGAATTTCACAAATAAAAACTCAAAAAACCCTCTAATAACGACGACTTGGCAAACACCTCAACGGATACTGATTCAGCATTCGGATTGGCTCACGACGAACTGGCAGTGGCGTCAACCCATATGGTCGACGACTCAACAACGACTTTGGCGGCTGTTTTACCCAGCCAAACTCTCTCTGGAAGCAAATTCTTTGGCACCGGAGAACTGATTTTGTCGGACTCCGACGACACCCTGCAGGGGGTGTCCGATATGGAGTCGGTGACTAGTGGACACGACGTCTCGGCATCGGGTGATCGAGTAAAATTCTTGCGGCCACGAAAACGCGCCGCATCCACGAAGCCTAAGGAGTCTTCAGACTCTTCGGCCAGCGGAGTCAGCAATGTGTCGAAGGCTAAGCGCCGCCCGGGCCGCCCGACCACCTCGGGAGACTACGTTGCGCTGGCTGAGTCCAGGACACAAGCGGCCAGGGCCCTGCGAGGCTTAGCCCAAGCTGAATTCGAGGCTCAGATCTCTGATAATGAGAAAGAGCTGAGGAAGGTTCGAGCTAAGTCGGGTTACGGTGTGTCGAGTGTCCTGGACTACTCGAACCTTTCTGTGGCTGATCTGATTTCCACCGCGCAAATCGATGCGGAGGAAATAATTGGCCTATCGCTCAAATCGGGCAACATCAAGGGGACGATCCAAAAATCCTTCAAGGATCACGCATGCTCGTTCCTTTCATTGCTGGCCGAAATGGGAAAACGGACGACATCGGACGAGACTGCGGCCCTGCAGTCCACGGTCAAGCGCCTCTCCGAGGAGTTGGTTAAGGTCCGTGAGGAGCTGGCCACGATGCGGGCGAACCAAGCGGTGGCGGCAGTTTCGTCCTCAAAATCGAAACCGGCTGGAAAGAAGGCGGCCCCAATAGTCGAGGCGGACCTTTTGGCCCAGATAGATGTGAGGGTAGAGCACGCACTCCAAAAGAAGTCCGCGGAGGACCGCTTCTTCTTTAGAGCCTGCATTGAAGGACTGGAAGACCGCCTTCTCCCAGCGGTGCGTATCCGACCGCCGCTCGCGGCGGACAAAAAGAGACTGGCCAAGGAGGCCACCCTAGTGCCGGAGATCATCACCTCTCCTCCTCCTCCTCCTCCACAGCCTAAGGGAAAAGGCAAGGGAGTGGGGAAGAAAACCAAGAACCCTGAGGTGGTCCCGTCAACTTCCAAAGCCCCAGCAGTGGTTCCCTCGACCTCCAAGGCCCCCGCTCAGTCGGCACTCGCAACGCCCATGGAGGAAGACGTCCTCCTTCCCTCCACCACCCCAGCAAATGAGGGGTGGAACAAAGTGGTGGGAAGGAAGAAGGCCAACAAGGCCAAAAAAGTTTTTAAGGAGCAGCAGGCCGCTCCAATCACCCAGCCCAAAAAACATGGGCAGAAGACAAAGGTGGCCACATCGTCCACTCCGGCAGGCAAGAAGCCTGCCAATAAAAAGAAGTTGGCGTCACCTAAATCTGCCGCAGTCGTGGTCTCCTTAACAGAGGAGGCCACACAAAAGGGGGAGACCTTGAAGTCCGTCTTGCAACGAGCTCGTGACTCGGCTGGCGATGCCTCGACGTTGGGTGTCGCTCCAAGGAGGGGCCGCACCACCAGACTGGGTGCGCTCCTCTTTGAGTTTCCCGGCGCGGAAAGAGACGTCCACGCCGACACCTTCGCTGAAAGGCTTCGCCAGGCGACGGCAGGTGCGGCCAACGTAGTGCGGCCAGTTAAAATGGCCTCCCTCCAGGTGATGGACCTAGATGACTCTGTCACCAAGGAGGAGGTGGCTGCCAAGGTGGCGGCAACTGGTGGCTGCGCGGTGGAGACCGTGAGAGTTGGGGAGATCCGTACTGGACGCGGAGGCGTCGGAACCCTCCGGCTCCAGTGTCCTCTGACGGCTGCAAAAGCAGTTTTGAAGGCCGGGCGCTTTTTGGTAGGATGGAGCTCTGCCTCCGTCCGCTTGCTTGAGGACAGGCCGCTCAGGTGCTTCAAGTGCCTGAGCACCGGCCACACCAGCCCTTATTGCCCGTCCACTAAAGACCGCGCGGAACTCTGTTTCCGGTGCGGTGTGGCAGGGCATAAAGCAACGGGCTGCACTGAAAAACCCCGCTGCGCTGTTTGTGCCGATTCTGGCCGGCCAGCTGGGCACATAATGGGGGCGAGGGACTGCAACCCGCCCCATGTGAAAGGAAAGCTGCCGGCGTCTGTTCAGGTGCCCGTTGCTGTCGTTGCCGGCCCATCGGCAGCGTGTGACGGTGCGATGTCCGAATGATGGATAGAGTCGGACATCGCACTATAATTCAGTGCAACCTAAACCACTGCCGCTCGGCCCAGGACTTGATGTCCCAGGCCCTTGCTGAGTGGCAGATTGGTTTAGGAATAGTGGTTGAGCCATATTTTGTCCCAGCTCATTGGCTGGGGGACGTCAACGAAGTGGTGGCCGTATGCTCGCGCCCGTCTACAGATTTTCTTCCCCTTTCACTTTTAGAAAGGGGCTCCGGATACGTCGCGACATCGTTTGGGCCGATTGCCGTGGTTGGAGTGTACTTCTCCCCCAATCGGCCCTTCAGGGAGTTCGAAGTATTTCTGAACTCCCTGACCGCGGTTTTGAGCCGTTTGGCACCGCGGCAAGTACTTCTGGCGGGGGACCTCAATGCCAAATCGGCAGAATGGGGCAACCCCTCCACCGACGTGCGCGGCCGCGCCGTAGAAACATGGGCGGTGGTGTGTGGTCTGTCCCTATTAAACAGGGGCACAGACCACACATGCGTCAGACAGAACGGTGGGTCAATTATCGACGTATCGTTCGCCACCCCTGCACTGGCTGCCCTAATCGAGAATTGGCGTGTGGACCCGACTGAGACTCTGTCTGACCATAAATACGTTAGATTCGAGATCTCCAGTCGGGCTCCACGGACAAACGCCTCGAGGCCGCCATCTCAATTTCCGAGGTGGGCACTTACACACCTCGACAAATCTCAGGCAGAAATGGCCGCCTTCCTAGAGGGGTGGTTCCGCCCACCCCGTTCAGAGGTCGACCTCGAAGAGGCAGCGTCGCAACTCCAGGAGTCGCTTACGCGTGTATGCGACTTTGCTATGCCCCGTTCCCGCCGCCCCGATCCCCGACGCGCCGTTCACTGGTGGTCGGACGAGATCGCGGGACTCCGGGCTACCTGTATCACAGCCCGGAGGGCGTATACAAACTGCAGACGCCGGCGGAGGCGCAGCGATGAAAATGAGGAGGCCCGCCTGTATGAGGCATATCGTCAAGCCCGAGGCGCCCTCAAACATGCCATTGGCCAGGCGAAAGACGAAGCCCGGGCCGAGATGTTAGAGGGTCTCAACAAGGACCCCTGGGGGAGACCATATAAGGCAGCGCGCGCGAAGCTGCGCCCGTTTGGTCCCCCACTAACAGAGACCCTCGAGCCGGCTCTGCTCGAGAACGCTGTACAAGCTCTTTTCCCGGGCCGTCACGAGAACTTCCGCCCACCGGCCATGCCCCTCCCCCGTGGCGTCGCTCCTCTCCCCGAAATTGTTTCTCCCCCTCCGGTCTCCGCTGAAGAGTACGGAGCTGCGGAGTTCCGGCTTCGGGGGAAGAAGACTGCCCCAGGCCTGGACGGCATACCAGCCAGGATAGTGGCCATCGCGGCCAAAGAAATGAAGGCCAATTTTAGGGACCTCTTCGACCGGTGCTTCCGGGAGAGGAGGTTCCCTACGGCCTGGAAAGAGGGGCAACTATGCCTCTTACAAAAGGCTGGGCGTCCGGCTGATTCGCCATCAGCATACCGGCCGATCATACTGTTGGGCGAAGTGGGTAAGACGTTCGAAAAGATAGTGTCTTTTCGCCTCGTCGCCCACCTGCAGGAGATCGGCCCGGATCTCTCGGACGCCCAGTTTGGCTTCCGGTCAGGGCGCTCCACCATCGACGCCCTGACTCGGCTCCGCAAGGAGATCCTGGAAGCCAAATCCGAGGGGATGGGAGTTATTGCGGTGTCTTTTGACATCCGCAATGCATTCAACTCCCTCCCACACGCGACAATTCTGGCCGCTCTGCGACACTTTCGGGTCCCTAACTATCTGAGGGACCTAATCGCAGACTACCTAAGTGGAAGGAAAATAACATTCACCAATGGAGAGGGTGAGGTCCAGCGCCACGCTGTTAAGTCCGGGGTTCCACAGGGGTCAGTCTTAGGACCACTCCTGTGGAATATGGGCTACGATTGGCTCCTCCGCGGCGCATTTCCCCGGGACGTCGGCGTAATCTGTTACGCCGACGACACCCTTCTAACCGCCCGGGGAAAATCCTACGAACGCGCCGCCAGCAAAGCATCTGCTGGTGGAAACCAAATCGTGGCCCGGATGCGAAGGTTAGGTCTCGAAGTGGCGCTGGAAAAGACTGAGGCCATCTTTTTCCCTGGGCCTCGGCAGCGTCCTCCGCGAGATGCGCACCTCACCCTCGGTGGAGTGAGGACACCAGTAAAGGCCGAGATGAAATATCTCGGCCTAATTTTGGACGCCCGGTGGACTTTCGTCCCTCATTTTAGAGGACTGACGCCGAGGCTGCTAAAGGCAGCCAACAGCCTTTCATGGCTGATGCCTAACCTTGGGGGCCCAGGCTCCAAATGCCGGAAGCTCTACTCCGGAATAATGAGGAGCATGGCGCTATACGGCGCCCCTATCTGGGCCGAGGCACTGCCCAGTTCCGAGGTCGTTCGCCTCCTTCGGAGGCCTCAGCGCGCCATCGCGCAGCGGGCCGTGAGATCGTACCGTACGGTGGGATTCTCTGCGGCCTGCGCGCTTGCGGGAGACGCTCCTTGGGAGCTGGAGGCGGAGGTGTTGGAGGCCATATACAAATGGTCGGCCAACAAAAAAGAGAGGGGCGAAACCTTTTGCCCCCGAGAGCGGGAGGCGGTGAGAGAAGAGTGCCATGACGACATGGTTACTCTCTGGGCCTCGGACCTCAGGCGGTCTGAGTTTAATCGCCGGATATCGGACGCGCTCGCCCCAGTACTTGACCGGTGGCTCGAGCGGCCGCATGGCTCCCTCACCTATAGGATGGTGCAGGTGATGACCGGGCATGGCTGCTTTGGTCATTACCTGCATCGCATCCGCCGAGAGGGAGCTCCTTCCTGCCACGAGTGCGGCGCTGCTGATGACACGGCGGATCATACACTCGCGTATTGTCCGTCGTGGGACCAGCAGCGCCAGGCACTGGTGGCGAAGGTCGGCCAGAACCTCTCCCTTGGCAGTATAGTGGAAGCTATACTGGCAGGGGAAGAGGCCTGGAAGGCCTTCGCCACCTTCTGTGAGGAGGTGGTGGCAGGAAAGGAAGCGGCGGAGCGCGCGCGGGAGGAAGATCCTTCCGCCGACGCGCTCCGAAGAGCGAGGAGGGGTCGGAGACGCCGACAATATGCGCGTCTCCTTCCTCTCCTTGGAGGTGGCCAGTCGGCGCACGGTACTGGGGTACCCGCGCCGGCATTGCACCGGTCACCTCCAGTGCTCGTTAGGGACGGCTGCTCACCCTCGGCTGTGCCTAACGCCCCCACCAGCCCACCCGGGGGGGGCAGCGTCCTGCCCGCCGTGTAGGCGGGCTCCGTCCGGGGGGTCGTGCACATGGCTTCGTGCCCGTCACCACGACCCCCCACTATGGACGATGAGAGGGTGCCCAGGGGTTTTAGTCGGTAGACCCCCGCCATCACGCGGGGGGAGTCCGACATAACCCGTCCGCCCCCAGGCGGACGGGTATGCGTAACGCATTTCCCCTGGGAAAACAAAAAAAAAAAAAAAAAAAAAAAAAAAAGTACAAGGAGTGATGAAGTAGATGCAAGTAGCTGATCTCAGTGAGTGTATGTGCGTGTTTACAAGTGAAAGAAAAATCGTGAGTAACTTTGACCCTTATTCTCAAGAAGATATTAACTTTGGTGATTTTTTACAGTAATTTAAACTTAGAATAATTTTGCATGTTTTAGTTAAGACTTAGAATAATTTCTCTAAAAAGGTTAGTACGGGGAACCTATGCCCGATTTTTTAACGAATTTACAAGTGCAAAACACTTAGAAAATTTTTGATTATTTTTGTCTTTGAAAAAATTACAAGTGCTTTTAACGTATAAAATATTGGATTTAACTTTATTGTTTGGATATAAAATTTTACTGTTTCTTTGTTGAATTTAGTTCAATATGGAGGGTGAAGTAAACATTAAGGCTTTATTAGAATTTCAAACAGAATTATACGAGCGCATTTGTAAAGCTGAATCCAATTTTAGAAAGAGCCCCAAAGATCGTATTACAAAACAGTATTTAGAGGGGCGATTGGAATTAGTGGATCAAATGTGGTTTGAGTTTTCATCAGGTCACAAAGATTTAAAGCGCAATATTGAAAATGAATTATTATTAGATTCTGAATATGTCAAGAAAGAAATTTATGATAAAACTGAAGAGTGTTATTTGGATTATAAAGCTGAACTAAAATCAAAATTAGAAAATTTTACTGTTTCTGTCGCGGTTAGTACAGCTTACAGTGACACTCAAGCTAATGTTAAATCATCATTACATATTAGATTACCTAAAATAAACATACCAAATTTCTCGGGTAAGTATTCCGAATGGGCTGCATTCAGAGATTTGTACGTGGCTCTGGTTCATTCAAATCAAGAATTGAATAAAGTACAGAAGTTGCATTATCTTAAAAGTTATTTGGAAGGGGAAGCAGAGCAGTATTTAAGACACATCCCCATAGCTAATGAGAATTATGACAGGTGCTGGAAATTACTAGAGGAACGGTATAATAATAAAAAATATATTTGTCATTTAACATTAAAAAGATTATTTAGCCAGAGAAATATTGTAAATGAGTCTGCCACTAGTTTAAAAGATTTAATTGATACTACCAATGATTGTCTGGCTGCCTTAGGCAACATAGGGGTAGACGTGGGTAGTTGGGATGTCATAATAATTCATATACTGTGTCTTAAGTTGGATCCGGAAACCAAGAGACAGTGGGAGTTTAATGTTAGCAGCAATAGTGCTGCAGATGAGTTACCAACTTATGGCAAATTTAAAGAATTTCTAACAAATAGATATCGCGCAATGGAATTCTTGGACTCCGGATCGAACTCAGTTAAAAGGGCTTCAATTCATAGTAATCTTCCTGTGAATAAGATGAAATCACTACATGTAACCAATTATAAATGTTTGTTTTGTTCGGGAGCACACACACTTGCATTTTGCAAAGAGTTTAGCAAAGAGACGACCGATGCTCGTCGTAATTTTATTGAGACCAACAATGCTTGTTTTAATTGTTTGGGTAGCAATCATTCTGTTAAAATGTGCCGCATCAACATAAGGTGTCGTGTTTGCAAGAGAAAACACCATTCTCTCTTGCACCCTAGTGGAAAGGCTACTTCGGAGACCATTGAAGTCAGGGAAAAGATTAGGCCGGTTGTAAGGGTTGCGTCTCCTTCAAAGGAGTCAGAACCGGTTGCTAGAACGTCAGTAGGTGAGCAGCAACAGTCGTCAGTATCCTGTTTTTCTTCAGGTAGGGTTTACAATCAGGCTCTTCTAGCAACTGCACTAGTAGGAGTTAAGTCGAAAACAGGTCATGACACTGTGCGAGTACTTCTTGACCAAGGTTCGCAATCTTGTTTCGTAACAGAGTCTACTGTACAGCGTTTGGGGTTGAAGAAGACTCCTGCATTGGGACAAATTTCTGGCCTGGGCGAGCAAGAGTCCACTTCAAAGGCTATGGTAATTTTGGAGCTTAAATCTCGAGTTGATTCTAATTTTAAAGTCAAAGTTGAAGCATATGTTCTGAAGTCGATCACAGCGCCTTTACCCACCTGTAAGATCGATCCATCAAAATGGATTGAAGTTAAGGGTTTAGTTCTGGCTGATCCAGAGTATCACACACCAAGTCGTATCGACGTTTTGCTTGGTGTAGGTATTTATAATCGGATACTCTTGGAAGGAATGGAAAGAAGTCCAGAGGGTGCGCTATTAGCACAGGCTACTTCATTTGGATGGATACTCTCGGGACACATTGATACGACTTCTAGCCCAGTACATAAAATAAACGTTTTGCATTGTCGTACCGATGATAATGATCTCCTTAGAAAGTTCTGGGAGCTGGAAGCAGATCCTGAAATAAATAAAGAAAAAATGTATACAGATGAAGAAAAACGATGTGAAGAAATATTTGCTGCTACAACAGAAAGAGATAAAGAAGGAAGGTACGTCGTCCAACTTCCTTTGAAGAACGATCCTCCTCAGGTAGCTGACTCCATGGAGATATCTGAAAAAAGATTGAAATCATTAGAAAATAAACTGAACAAAAATAAAGAACTTAAAGATAAATATACAAAATCAATGCAAGAATATATTGACAATAATCATATAGAACTAGTACCAGAGGAGGAGCGGGATAACCCAGAGGCTATCTATCTGCCTCACCATGCGGTGGTACGTGAGGACCCGACTGAGACTCTGTCTGACCATAAATACGTTAGATTCGAGATCTCCAGTCGGGCTCCACGGACAAACGCCTCGAGGCCGCCATCTCAATTTCCGAGGTGGGCACTTACACACCTCGACAAATCTCAGGCAGAAATGGCCGCCTTCCTAGAGGGGTGGTTCCGCCCACCCCGTTCAGAGGTCGACCTCGAAGAGGCAGCGTCGCAACTCCAGGAGTCGCTTACGCGTGTATGCGACTTTGCTATGCCCCGTTCCCGCCGCCCCGATCCCCGACGCGCCGTTCACTGGTGGTCGGACGAGATCGCGGGACTCCGGGCTACCTGTATCACAGCCCGGAGGGCGTATACAAACTGCAGACGCCGGCGGAGGCGCAGCGATGAAAATGAGGAGGCTCGCCTGTATGAGGCATATCGTCAAGCCCGAGGCGCCCTCAAACATGCCATTGGCCAGGCGAAAGACGAAGCCCGGGCCGAGATGTTAGAGGGTCTCAACAAGGACCCCTGGGGGAGACCATATAAGGCAGCGCGCGCGAAGCTGCGCCCGTTTGGTCCCCCACTAACAGAGACCCTCGAGCCGGCTCTGCTCGAGAACGCTGTACAAGCTCTTTTCCCGGGCCGTCACGAGAACTTCCGCCCACCGGCCATGCCCCTCCCCCGTGGCGTCGCTCCTCTCCCCGAAATTGTTTCTCCCCCTCCGGTCTCCGCTGAAGAGTACGGAGCTGCGGAGTTCCGGCTTCGGGGGAAGAAGACTGCCCCAGGCCTGGACGGCATACCAGCCAGGATAGTGGCCATCGCGGCCAAAGAAATGAAGGCCAATTTTAGGGACCTCTTCGACCGGTGCTTCCGGGAGAGGAGGTTCCCTACGGCCTGGAAAGAGGGGCAACTATGCCTCTTACAAAAGGCTGGGCGTCCGGCTGATTCGCCATCAGCATACCGGCCGATCATACTGTTGGGCGAAGTGGGTAAGACGTTCGAAAAGATAGTGTCTTTTCGCCTCGTCGCCCACCTGCAGGAGATCGGCCCGGATCTCTCGGACGCCCAGTTTGGCTTCCGGTCAGGGCGCTCCACCATCGACGCCCTGACTCGGCTCCGCAAGGAGATCCTGGAAGCCAAATCCGAGGGGATGGGAGTTATTGCGGTGTCTTTTGACATCCGCAATGCATTCAACTCCCTCCCACACGCGACAATTCTGGCCGCTCTGCGACACTTTCGGGTCCCTAACTATCTGAGGGACCTAATCGCAGACTACCTTAAGTGGAAGGAAAATAACATTCACCAATGGAGAGGGTGAGGTCCAGCGCCACGCTGTTAAGTCCGGGGTTCCACAGGGGTCAGTCTTAGGACCACTCCTGTGGAATATGGGCTACGATTGGCTCCTCCGCGGCGCATTTCCCCGGGACGTCGGCGTAATCTGTTACGCCGACGACACCCTTCTAACCGCCCGGGGAAAATCCTACGAACGCGCCGCCAGCAAAGCATCTGCTGGTGGAAACCAAATCGTGGCCCGGATGCGAAGGTTAGGTCTCGAAGTGGCGCTGGAAAAGACTGAGGCCATCTTTTTCCCTGGGCCTCGGCAGCGTCCTCCGCGAGATGCGCACCTCACCCTCGGTGGAGTGAGGACACCAGTAAAGGCCGAGATGAAATATCTCGGCCTAATTTTGGACGCCCGGTGGACTTTCGTCCCTCATTTTAGAGGACTGACGCCGAGGCTGCTAAAGGCAGCCAACAGCCTTTCATGGCTGATGCCTAACCTTGGGGGCCCAGGCTCCAAATGCCGGAAGCTCTACTCCGGAATAATGAGGAGCATGGCGCTATACGGCGCCCCTATCTGGGCCGAGGCACTGCCCAGTTCCGAGGTCGTTCGCCTCCTTCGGAGGCCTCAGCGCGCCATCGCGCAGCGGGCCGTGAGATCGTACCGTACGGTGGGATTCTCTGCGGCCTGCGCGCTTGCGGGAGACGCTCCTTGGGAGCTGGAGGCGGAGGTGTTGGAGGCCATATACAAATGGTCGGCCAACAAAAAAGAGAGGGGCGAAACCTTTTGCCCCCGAGAGCGGGAGGCGGTGAGAGAAGAGTGCCATGACGACATGGTTACTCTCTGGGCCTCGGACCTCAGGCGGTCTGAGTTTAATCGCCGGATATCGGACGCGCTCGCCCCAGTACTTGACCGGTGGCTCGAGCGGCCGCATGGCTCCCTCACCTATAGGATGGTGCAGGTGATGACCGGGCATGGCTGCTTTGGTCATTACCTGCATCGCATCCGCCGAGAGGGAGCTCCTTCCTGCCACGAGTGCGGCGCTGCTGATGACACGGCGGATCATACACTCGCGTATTGTCCGTCGTGGGACCAGCAGCGCCAGGCACTGGTGGCGAAGGTCGGCCAGAACCTCTCCCTTGGCAGTATAGTGGAAGCTATACTGGCAGGGGAAGAGGCCTGGAAGGCCTTCGCCACCTTCTGTGAGGAGGTGGTGGCAGGAAAGGAAGCGGCGGAGCGCGCGCGGGAGGAAGATCCTTCCGCCGACGCGCTCCGAAGAGCGAGGAGGGGTCGGAGACGCCGACAATATGCGCGTCTCCTTCCTCTCCTTGGAGGTGGCCAGTCGGCGCACGGTACTGGGGTACCCGCGCCGGCATTGCACCGGTCACCTCCAGTGCTCGTTAGGGACGGCTGCTCACCCTCGGCTGTGCCTAACGCCCCCACCAGCCCACCCGGGGGGGGGCAGCGTCCTGCCCGCCGTGTAGGCGGGCTCCGTCCGGGGGGTCGTGCACATGGCTTCGTGCCCGTCACCACGACCCCCCACTATGGACGATGAGAGGGTGCCCAGGGGTTTTAGTCGGTAGACCCCCGCCATCACGCGGGGGGAGTCCGACATAACCCGTCCGCCCCCAGGCGGACGGGTATGCGTAACGCATTTCCCCTGGGAAAACAAAAAAAAAAAAAAAAAAAAAAAAAAAAGTACAAGGAGTGATGAAGTAGATGCAAGTAGCTGATCTCAGTGAGTGTATGTGCGTGTTTACAAGTGAAAGAAAAATCGTGAGTAACTTTGACCCTTATTCTCAAGAAGATATTAACTTTGGTGATTTTTTACAGTAATTTAAACTTAGAATAATTTTGCATGTTTTAGTTAAGACTTAGAATAATTTCTCTAAAAAGGTTAGTACGGGGAACCTATGCCCGATTTTTTAACGAATTTACAAGTGCAAAACACTTAGAAAATTTTTGATTATTTTTGTCTTTGAAAAAATTACAAGTGCTTTTAACGTATAAAATATTGGATTTAACTTTATTGTTTGGATATAAAATTTTACTGTTTCTTTGTTGAATTTAGTTCAATATGGAGGGTGAAGTAAACATTAAGGCTTTATTAGAATTTCAAACAGAATTATACGAGCGCATTTGTAAAGCTGAATCCAATTTTAAAAAGAGCCCCAAAGATCGTATTACAAAACAGTATTTAGAGGGGCGATTGGAATTAGTGGATCAAATGTGGTTTGAGTTTTCATCAGGTCACAAAGATTTAAAGCGCAATATTGAAAATGAATTATTATTAGATTCTGAATATGTCAAGAAAGAAATTTATGATAAAACTGAAGAGTGTTATTTGGATTATAAAGCTGAACTAAAATCAAAATTAGAAAATTTTACTGTTTCTGTCGCGGTTAGTACAGCTTACAGTGACACTCAAGCTAATGTTAAATCATCATTACATATTAGATTACCTAAAATAAACATACCAAATTTCTCGGGTAAGTATTCCGAATGGGCTGCATTCAGAGATTTGTACGTGGCTCTGGTTCATTCAAATCAAGAATTGAATAAAGTACAGAAGTTGCATTATCTTAAAAGTTATTTGGAAGGGGAAGCAGAGCAGTATTTAAGACACATCCCCATAGCTAATGAGAATTATGACAGGTGCTGGAAATTACTAGAGGAACGGTATAATAATAAAAAATATATTTGTCATTTAACATTAAAAAGATTATTTAGCCAGAGAAATATTGTAAATGAGTCTGCCACTAGTTTAAAAGATTTAATTGATACTACCAATGATTGTCTGGCTGCCTTAGGCAACATAGGGGTAGACGTGGGTAGTTGGGATGTCATAATAATTCATATACTGTGTCTTAAGTTGGATCCGGAAACCAAGAGACAGTGGGAGTTTAATGTTAGCAGCAATAGTGCTGCAGATGAGTTACCAACTTATGGCAAATTTAAAGAATTTCTAACAAATAGATATCGCGCAATGGAATTCTTGGACTCCGGATCGAACTCAGTTAAAAGGGCTTCAATTCATAGTAATCTTCCTGTGAATAAGATGAAATCACTACATGTAACCAATTATAAATGTTTGTTTTGTTCGGGAGCACACACACTTGCATTTTGCAAAGAGTTTAGCAAAGAGACGACCGATGCTCGTCGTAATTTTATTGAGACCAACAATGCTTGTTTTAATTGTTTGGGTAGCAATCATTCTGTTAAAATGTGCCGCATCAACATAAGGTGTCGTGTTTGCAAGAGAAAACACCATTCTCTCTTGCACCCTAGTGGAAAGGCTACTTCGGAGACCATTGAAGTCAGGGAAAAGATTAGGCCGGTTGTAAGGGTTGCGTCTCCTTCAAAGGAGTCAGAACCGGTTGCTAGAACGTCAGTAGGTGAGCAGCAACAGTCGTCAGTATCCTGTTTTTCTTCAGGTAGGGTTTACAATCAGGCTCTTCTAGCAACTGCACTAGTAGGAGTTAAGTCGAAAACAGGTCATGACACTGTGCGAGTACTTCTTGACCAAGGTTCGCAATCTTGTTTCGTAACAGAGTCTACTGTACAGCGTTTGGGGTTGAAGAAGACTCCTGCATTGGGACAAATTTCTGGCCTGGGCGAGCAAGAGTCCACTTCAAAGGCTATGGTAATTTTGGAGCTTCAATCTCGAGTTGATTCTAATTTTAAAGTCAAAGTTGAAGCATATGTTCTGAAGTCGATCACAGCGCCTTTACCCACCTGTAAGATCGATCCATCAAAATGGATTGAAGTTAAGGGTTTAGTTCTGGCTGATCCAGAGTATCACACACCAAGTCGTATCGACGTTTTGCTTGGTGTAGGTATTTATAATCGGATACTCTTGGAAGGAATGGAAAGAAGTCCAGAGGGTGCGCTATTAGCACAGGCTACTTCATTTGGATGGATACTCTCGGGACACATTGATACGACTTCTAAGCCCAGTACATAAAATAAACGTTTTGCATTGTCGTACCGATGATAATGATCTCCTTAGAAAGTTCTGGGAGCTGGAAGCAGATCCTGAAATAAATAAAGAAAAAATGTATACAGATGAAGAAAAACGATGTGAAGAAATATTTGCTGCTACAACAGAAAGAGATAAAGAAGGAAGGTACGTCGTCCAACTTCCTTTGAAGAACGATCCTCCTCAGGTAGCTGACTCCATGGAGATATCTGAAAAAAGATTGAAATCATTAGAAAATAAACTGAACAAAAATAAAGAACTTAAAGATAAATATACAAAATCAATGCAAGAATATATTGACAATAATCATATAGAACTAGTACCAGAGGAGGAGCGGGATAACCCAGAGGCTATCTATCTGCCTCACCATGCGGTGGTACGTGAGGATAAGGACACAAGCAAGGTCAGGATTGTCTTTGATGCCTCCTGTAAGGGTAAAAATGACAAATCACTTAATGATAACCTTCTAGTGGGACCTACCTTGCAGCCGGAGTTGCGACATTTGATTATACGATGGCGCATTTCGCCTATATGTCTTACCGCTGATATTACAAAAATGTATCTGCAGATAAGGGTAGCTCCTATGCATGTGGATTTTCAAAGAATTCTATGGAGAATCGATGATAAATCTGAAATTCAACATTTTAGAATGCCCAGAGTAATGTTTGGAACTGCCCCTGCGCCTTACCTGGCAGTTAAATCATTACAACAGTTGGCTCGTGATGAAGGCAATAGCTATCCCATGGCGGCTGAAATAGTACAGAAAGATTATTATATGGACGACCTACTTACAGGTTGTCAAACTAAAGAAGAAGATTTACAGGTATTTAGAGAAATGAATGAACTGTTAGCTAAAGGGGGATTTCAATTATTAAAATGGTCAAGCAACAATGAAGAGCTAATAGAGGCTATGGGCGAGGAAAAAGGAAAATCGGGTGTTCAGGAAGCATTAAAGATCAAATCAGATGAAACTATAAAAATTGTAGGGCTTACCTGGAACAGAAATGAAGACGCCTTCCGCTACGATGTCAAACTCCCCAAGCTGGAACAACCTGTAACAAAAAGAAAAATCATTAGTGACATTTCACGATTTTATGATCCACTAGGTTGGGTAGGACCTAGTATCATAAAATCAAAAATTATAATCCAAAAGTTATGGTTGGCAGGTATTGAATGGGATGAAATAGTACCGGAACAAATACTAGATGAATGGCTTGCTTACCGGGAAGAATTGAAGCAGTTGGAAGTGCTCACCATACCTAGATGGGTAGGTACGAAGGTTGGAGATGCAGTCGAGTTGCACGGCTTTTGCGATGCATCTAAAGTTGCATATGCTGCGGCTGTATACATCCGTGTGACTGATTCGACTGGAAAGATACATGTGTCTCTTCTAGCTGCAAAAACAAAGGTTGCCCCTGTCAAGCAAGTGTCAATTCCAAGATCGGAATTATGTGGAGCTGTCTTGTTGACGCGATTAATGGTAGAAACATCGAAGGTACTGGGAATTGACAAAAGCAACATGCGAGCATGGACAGACTCTACAGTGGTTCTGGCTTGGATTAACAGCCATCCTAGCAGGTGGAAGGTATTTGTTGCAAACCGGGTAGCAGAAATTCAATCAAATTTGGATTCTCATAATTGGTCACATATAGGCACTAAAGAAAACGCTGCTGATTCTGCATCCAGAGGATTATCTCCAGGAGAATTGGTACAACATAAGATGTGGTTTAGTGGTCCAACATTTTTATCAAACGCGTCGATCAATTATGAGAAACCAAAGGAAATCGCAACTAATTTGGAGATAGTTAAGACTCACTGTTCGGTAATAGAAGACAGTATATGGGGAAGGTTTTCATCTCTTACTAAAATGAAGAGAGTAATAGCATACTGCATGCGGTTTGCGAACAATTCACGAGTAAAGGCTGAAGAGAGAAAAGGAGATTATCTAACTACTCAAGAACTGAAACAAGCAATAGATATCTGTATAAAGCAACATCAAGCAGTGTATTTCAAGGATGAGATTTCATTAATTAAAAAACAAAGAAACTTACCTAAAAACAGTGTTCTTCGCTCATTGAACCCGATGCTGGATGACGATAAAATATTGAGAGTCGGTGGAAGGTTGGAGCATTCTGGTTTAAATCACAACCAAAAGCATCCTATTGTAATACCCAAAAAGTGTACTTTAGCTGCATTGATAATTGCTGATGCCCATAAGCAGACACTTCATGGAGGTCCGCAGCTCATGATTTGTTTTTTACAAGCAAAGTATTTCATTTTTGGTGCAAAACAATTAGCTCAATCGTATTTTAGGAAATGTGTTACTTGTGCCAGGAACTCAGCAAACCTTCAGACACAGTTAATGGGCCAGTTACCCATTCCAAGAGTAACTCCAACACGACCGTTCAAATGTAGTGGCGTGGATTACGCAGGACCAATTCAACTGCGAACATCTAAGGGTCGTGGCCATAAATCTTACAAAGGCTATATATGTATCTTTATTTGTATGGCAACAAAGGCCATTCACTTAGAAGCAGTGACCGATCTCAGTTCTCAAGGGTTTTTACAGGCGTTTAAGCGGTTTGTCTCCAGACGCGGCCATTGCTCAGATATATGGAGTGACAACGCGACAAATTTTATTGGAGCTGCTGCAGAGTTAAAACGACTTTTTCAAACTGAGAAAGGTTCCATGCTTCAGGAAGTGGCAGAGGCAGTGGCCAGTAACGATTGCAACTGGCATTTCATTCCTGCTCGATCACCCAATTTCGGTGGCTTGTGGGAAGCAGGGGTGAAATCTGTGAAATATCACCTAAAAAGAATCATTGGGCAATCGACATTGACGTTTGAGGAAATATCGACGGTTCTGGCACAGGTAGAGGCTTGTCTCAACTCCAGACCGCTGTCGGTTATTCCCGGTGACTCAGAAGACAACCTAATATTAACCCCGGGACATTTTCTTGTGGGAGAGCCTATTGTTACCCCTCCTGATCAAAATTATGAATCTCATAATGTCAGTTCCTTAAGAAGGTGGCAGTATACCCAAAAAATGCTGCAACATTTTTGGAAAAAATGGTCTCAGGAGTACCTTAATAAATTCTTACATCGGTACAAATGGTCATCACAGCAACTACAGCCTAAGGTGGGCGATGTAGTTTTGGTGAAAGAGGATGGGCTGCCGCCTTGTCGTTGGCTGTATGGCAGAGTGGTTGCAACTCATCCCGGACAAGACAATTTAATTAGGGTCATTAGTTTGAAAACAAAGAATGGAACATACAAGCGTCCTATATCCAAGGTATGTTTGCTTCCGATTTCATCTGAATAATATTGTAATAAATTAAAAATATATATTGTTAAGGTTATTGGTTATTGCTTAATTGTCTATGTTTTAAAATGTAAAATTTAAGTTATCTTAGTTTGATGTGTAATTTTTTGTTTTCTTGAAGGACAAATGTCATATTTGTCCTTGGTGGGCGATATGTTCAAGTCAATATAAAAGTTAATAATTAGTGTAGTTTAGTTTATCCGTGGTTCAAGAGATGGCGCTGTGCCATATTACATCGCGCTAGCGTTTCGTTTTTACTGACCTATATAAGGTACGCGGTGTCAATAGAATAAAAATTTTGATATTCAACCGAAAGTGGCTTTTATTTAATTACTCCACTAGGAAGCGATCCTCATTTGTTCATTAGGTAAATACGCAGAGTGGCTGACGGCGATCCGTCTCCGGCCTGTCTCCGCCGCTCGTGGCCCCAGACTCGACACCTGGCAGACGCAGGCGTCGGCTGCAAACGTGGAAACTACTGGTTTACCGAGTACGTATCCGGACGATTATAGGAATACTTACTATAAATTAGAAACCTATTTACATTCTATTAGTACAGTCGTTAAAACTAGTGCTCTATTCATTCGGTGGTTATTGCTTACTAGGCACGAATCCAGTATAATTGTTGTAATATTACGAGTTTGACGACCCGATTGGAACAGTGGTAGTGAACGCTGCCTCTGATACAAGGGTTGCGGGTTCGATACCCGCACAGTACAAACATTTGTGTGCATGAACATGTCTGTTTGTATTGGTCTGGGTGTTTGCTATGTATTATAAGTATGTATTTACAAAAGAGATCATTATTTTGTTGGTCTAACTACTGCTGATACCTACTTTCGTTATTTATTATTTCCCTCTTTGATCATGCCACTTGAGGACTCCTCACCGTAGCCGAATCGGTTGGAGTACATCATTATTTGTTATTTTTGGTCATCCAGTTTAATATCTGAATAATTAACGAGTATGATAAGATTTAGGAATTAGTACTTACATAATTGATGATGCATTTCAGGTTACTGGCTGCGAGCAGCTCGCTGCGGAGGGGTGGCGCGAGCGCTGCTTTTTAACGAAATCTTGTGTTTTCTGGTTAGTAGATAGCTAATATGAAATATTATATTTTACTAGGTAATACTTTTAACTTCACATGGTCCACATCCATAAGGTGTGCTGAGAAACGTTTGCGCCTCGCATAATCTATAATAATATTAATCGTGTCACTGCAGTATTCATTATCTCTGTATATTACAAATATACAGAATAGTCGTGTCTGCTACTACACAGGGTTACACTAAGTACACAGATTATCTTATTGGTAAGCTTCTACTGGAATAATTTGAAATAATGTTGGAGAAAAATACTGATAGGTAGCAGACGAGCAGACGGATCACCTGATGGTGAGCGATGGTTACTGCTCATAGGCACCAGTAACACCAGTAGAGTCTTAAATGAGTTGCCAAGTTTTATACATATACGCTATTCTCCGGATTGGGCCTCCGGTACAAATTATTTAAATGATTATTGATCATTAATAAATAAAATCACAAGCAAAAGCTGGTAACTGATATTTATATCATTATAAAAAACCATACCCCGTTATTATTCCGACAAAAAAATGTTTTTTTTTATTTATTTTTTTTTATTGTAGAAACTTACGGAATCCTTGACCGACCGTTTGTTTTTATGATTTCAGCGGCGCCCGCGCAGCTCGCGGCGGCTGGTTTCTTCAAGCTGAACAACTTTAACTAATTTTTAAAGGCATGTGAGGGAATATTTTTATTTAATTAATAGAGAAGATAACAATTTAGTTGATGGGTACGCTTTAAGGTCAGGTTCGATTAAAAAACCATCTATTTATTTATTGGATTATCAACATAAGATACAGCAATACATAATTATTATCACAGTGACATAGTATTCATAATTTTAACTGCACTTACAATTAGAGACATCTTGCATAAGTTAAAAAAATAATGGAAATATAACAATGTCATAAATGAATAATTTTGAATTCAATAATAAATGGATTTGGGACTAATTGTTACATTGCTGGTTGAGGTACATATTATTGTCGGATGGCCGCATGTCAATGGGTTTATACTTGAACCCACATGAAATTTTGGTCTAAAATTTAGAACTGAAGGCTAGAGATAGCAGATGAAGATTTATAACGAGACTTACATTGAACTGCATTGATTTACGGATTACTCGTGAATTGAGCTTTTTTTTTATGTGATAGATGGAAGACGAGCAGACGGAGCACCTGGTTATCTTATTATATCTGGTTAGAACGTATGTTCATAAGTATTGAAAAAGGAATGGCTTGTAAATTCTGTTCGCATGTCATAGAAAATCTGGATATTATGTATGTGGTCCAAATATTTTTGCTAGTATCATCGTTTCTTATTTTCGTAGTACGATTGATATAGTTATGACTTACACTTTAGACTTACATTCAAACTGATTAAAATAAGTCTAAATTGCCTAATTAGTTTCCACTACTCTAATCTTTTTGTCTTTAAAGACTAGTTTATAATTTTATTATTAATATTTTATTTATTTAACATGCTGACACCTGTGCAATTTGTTATTGAAATTGTAATGTTATAAGAAGGCATTTTCCTAGCAATTTAAAGTAAAAATTTACTTCTTATTCAAAATGCTTATCAGATAACAAATAAAAGACGCCAAACACCGCCACACAATAAACAATAAATTATATGGCACCAAACACAACATTATTGACAAGAAAAAGCAGTTATGTTGTTAAAAATGAATGTATTTTTAATTTAATCAACAAAATGTATTTACAGGTGACATGTGCAGCGCATCGCCCGCGCCCGCAGCAGCGAAACACGACACGCGCGCGCTGCGCCGGCGGCTAATGATAGGGCCAATGTCGGTTCGAAATTTCGCGAAATTTCGAGCCTAACTGTAGAGTTAGGTTTGATCAAACCAAACCTAACACACTTAGGTTAGGTTTGTGCCTTATCAAACCAAACCTAACTTCTTAGAAAATTTCGCGAAATTTCGAGCCTAACTGTAGACTTAAGTTTGATCAAACCAAACCTAACACACTTAGGTTAGGTTTGTGCCTTATCAAACCAAACCTAACTTCTTAGAAAATTTCGCGAAATTTCGAGCCTAACTGTAGACTTAGGTTTGATCAAACCAAACCTAACACACTTAGGTTAGGTTTGTGCCTTATCAAACCAAACCTAACTTCTTAGAAAATTTCGCGAAATTTCGAGCCTAACTGTAGAGTTAGGTTTGATCAAACCAAACCTAACACACTTAGGTTAGGTTTGTGCCTTATCAAACCAAACCTAACTTCTTAGAAAATTTCGCGAAATTTCGAGCCTAACTGTAGACTTAGGTTTGATCAAACCAAACCTAACACACTTAGGTTAGGTTTGTGCCTTATCAAAACCAAACCTAACTTCTTATTAAATTTCGCGAAATTTCGAGCCTAACTGTAGAGTTAGGTTTGATCAAACCAAACCTAACACACTTAGGTTAGGTTTGTGCCTTTATCAAACCAAACCTAACTTCTTAGAAAATTTCGCGAAATTTCGAGCCTAACTGTAGACTTAGGTTTGATCAAACCAAACCTAACACACTTAGGTTAGGTTAGGTTAGGTTAGGTTAGGTTACTCTAATCTCTGAGGACACGGCGCATCACACCCTAGTGGTGTGTCCGTCGTGGGCTCCGCAGCGGGCCAACCTCACCGCGAGCGTCGGAAGGGACCTCTCTCTGCCCAGTATAGTGAAAGCTATGCTGGACAGAGAGGAGTCCTGGACGGCGTTCGCAACATTCTGTGAGGACGTGATGGCACAGAAGGAGGCGGCGGAGCGTGAGCGCGAGGAAAACCCCCTCGCTGGCTCGCTCAGGGCAAGGAGGACACGGAGGCGCCGTCGCCCTCGTTCCTCCCGTGGAGGTGGCCGGCCGGCAACAGGGACAGGGGCCCCTACGCTGGCACTATATACGGCTCCTTCACCGCCTGTTGGGGATGGTTCGACTCACTCGACTATCCCCAACCCCCCTCCCGACATCGGGAGGGGCGTGGCCGCTGACCCCACGTAGGGGCTCGTGGCGGGACGGTGTTGCGGGGCAAAGCCTTTTGGCAGTTCTCGTGACACCATTCCCAGTACCACGGGTGGGTGAGTCGCTGGATAGGTTCTAGCTGGTAGGCCGCGCAAGAGGGGTTCGAATCCCCCCGCGGAGAGCCCAGCTGTACCTGAGTGCCCTGCGCCGACAGGCCAGGGTCGGGTCCCTCCCCTGAGGGCCAGGTCTGCAAAAGGGTGCCTCTCCCCTCCACTCCGGTGGACTACGTGGTGTAGTGCGGGTTAGGCACGCCTCCTCCCAGTACCCAAGATACGGGACAGGGAGGGGGGCATTCCTCCAGCGTTACCAAAAAAAAAAAAAAAAAAGGTTACTCTAATCTCTGTGTCTGTCTTTGCGATGAAGCGCGTGACTAGATCGTCTGTGGTCGGGTCCAGTCCTTCTAAGGATAGGCCCGCCACTTTGGTGGATCCCGGTGTGGCTGGTCCTTCTAAGGATAGGCCCACCAAAAACAACGACTCGGCTTTGCATACGGACTCTGTTTCTGCATGTGATTTGGATTTTGGTGTTTCGGCAGTGGAAGTGGCGGCCCTGAAGGTCGGCACTGCCACTAACAAATTGGCTGTTCATACGGACTCTGATGTTGCGCGCGATTTGGAGCTCAGTGAGAGCGACATGGAGGTGGAGATGCCGCCTCCAAAGTTGGTAACGCCTTCCAAGGCTAGGAAGGAGCTTGTGGTGCCCATTATACCTTTGGGCAAAAAGTTCTTCCGAAACGATTCGGGCAGTGAGTCGGATGCCGACACGCTTAAAGGGACTTCGGACGCTGATTCCATGGTGAGTTGTGTTTCCGGCGAGCGCTCGAAGTTCCTGAAGACTGCGCGAAAGCGCGTAGCGAGTGGCAAGTCGCAGGAATCTTCTGATTCCTGCGGCTCATCAGTTAGCAGGGTCTCTTCGGCCAAACGTGGTCGCGGTCGCCCAGCCACCTCGGGCCACTATGTGGCTTTGGCCGAGTGCAAGGCTAAGGCGGCCAAGGCCATTAGAGAGAAGAACGAGGCTGACTTGGAGGCTCAGGTCATCCGGAATGAGAGGAAGTTGCGGAAGGCCAGGGCAAAGGCGGGGTACGGAGTCTCTCCGTTCCTCGACTATTCGAACATGCCCGTGGCCGACCTGGTTTCCTCTGCGAAGACGGATGCGGAGGAAATTATTTCTATTGCCTCCAAATCCGGGCATCTGAAAGGGACATTGCAGGGCTCCCTTAAAAACCATGCAATGTCCTTTTTGGCTCTGTTGGCCGAGATGGGCAGTCGCACCACCTCGGACGAAACGGCGGCGCTGCACGCAACCGTCAAGCGTCTCTCCGCGGATCTGGCGCAAACAAGGGAGGAGCTGGACGCGCTTCGGGCGGCACAAGCCGTTGCTGCGGTTCAGGTGTCCAAACCTGCCTCGCGCAAGACGGGGCAGATTGTCGAAGCGGACCTCATTGCACAAATGGAGGTCCGCATGGAAGAACTTCTTTCCAAGAAGTTGGCTGAGGAGCGGTTTTACACCGCTGCCCGCTTCGAAGGCATTCAGGACCGCCTCCTCCCAGAGGTGCGTCTCCGCCCGCCCCTGGCGGCGGACAGGAAAAGAATGGCCAAGGAGGCCACTCCTCCCATAGAGGAGATTCCGATTCCTCCCCCCCCGCCGCCCAAAGCTAAGGCCAAAGGGATGGGGAAGAAATCGAAGACCCCGGAGGCGGTCCCCTCCACCTCGAAGGCCCCTGTTGTGCTGGCGACTCCCATGCCAATGGAGGAGGATGTTCTCCTCCCATCAACGACTCCGGCCAATGAGGCCTGGAGCACAGTCGTCGGAAGGAAGAAGGCTAGCAAGGCCAGAAAGATGGCCAAAGGGCAGTCGGCCACTCCAGCGGCTCAACCCTCCATTGGCAAGAAGAAAGGAAAGGCAGCCAAGCCCTCTACCCCGGCAGGCAATCCGGCCAACCGCCCTCCTGCCAAGAAGAAGTTGGTCTCCCCGAAGATAGCCGCCGTCGTCATTACCCTGACGGACAACGCTGTCAAGGATGGGGAGACCTACGATAGCGTCCTGAAGAAGGCGAGAGGGGCACTCGGCGATGCCAAGGCTCTGGGCATCACGCCCAAAAAGTGCCGCTCCACGCTAACGGGGGCTCGTTTGTTCGAGTTCCCCGCAGCAAATGCTGATCAAGCGGACACTTTTGCGGCCCGCTTGAGAGAGGCGACGTCGGGTGTTGCGGTTGTAGCGCGCCCTGAGAAATGTACCTCCCTCCAAATATCGGATCTCGATGATTCGGTAACTAAGGGGGAGGTTGCCGAGAAAGTGGCCGAAATTGGCGGCTGCACAGTGGCAGCGATAAGGATTGGCGAAATACGCACTGGTCGTGGTGGTGTTGGGACAGTTCGTCTCCAATGCCCCACCACAGCCGCCAAAGTTGTTCTGCGTGCCGGCCGACTACTTGTAGGGTGGAGCTCGGCATCCGTCAAGATGCTAGAAGACGGCCCATTCCGCTGTTTTAGATGCCTAGGCACTGGTCATGTTTCGACGCGCTGCCCCTCTCCCATTTCCCGCTCGGAGCTCTGCTACCGTTGCGGAGAGGAAGGGCACAAAGCAGCCAGTTGTAAGGCGGAGCCCAAGTGCGCCGTCTGTGCTGCAAATGGCCGGCCCTCCGGTCATGTAATGAGGGGGAGGAATTGTAACCCTCCCCCAAAAAAGGGCAAGCAGCCGGCGCCTACGAAGGCTCCCGCTGCACGTGACGGGGCGATGTCCGAATAATGGACAGTGTCGGACATCGCACCGTATTACAGTGTAATCTAAATCACTGCCGCTCGGCCCAGGACTTAATGTCTCAGGCCCTAGCCGAGTGGCAGGTAGGTTTAGCCATAGCGGTGGAACCGTATTATATCCCGTCACAATGGGTGGGGGATACGGACGAGGTGGTCGCTATCCTCTCGCGGCCATCCCCTGAATTTTCCCCCCTCTCCCTGCTGGAAAGGGGGTCCGGCTTCGTGGCTGCGTTGTATGGTCCGTCTTGCCGTGGTGGGAGTCTATTTCTCCCCCAATCGGCCCTTCAGGGAGTTCGAGATATTCTTGAACTCCCTCTCCGCGGTTTTGGGCCGATTGGCACCGCGGCAAGTCCTTGCTGGTAGGCGACTTAAACGCGAAAGTCGGTGACAGTGGGGTAATCCTGTCCTCTGACAGTTCGCGGCCGAGCTGTTGAGGCATGGGCCGTAGCATGCGGATTAGTCCCTTTTAAACAGGGGATCAGAGCATACCTGCGTGCGGCAGAACGGCGGGTCTGTCAGTCGACCGTGTCGTTTGCCACTCCCGGCGCTGGCTGCTCTCATCGGAGACTGGCGCGTGGACCCGGCCGAGACACTATCTGATCATAAATACTGTAAGATTTATGATCAACGGCCGGGCCCTCACCGTCAGAACTTTCAAAGGCTGCCCAGTCACCTTTCAAAAGGATGGGCCCTCACGCGGCTAGACCGGGATTTAGCCAAGGAGGCGTCATTTGTGCAAGGATGGTTTTGCCCACCCGATCCCGACGTTGACATCAACTCCGCTGCCTCCCAGTTAAGGGATTCGCTGACCGAGGTTTGCGATTTTTCGATGCCTCGGTCCCGCCGCCCTGACCCCAAACACGCCGTACATTGGTGGTCAGCGGAGATTGCGGATCTCCGGGCTGCCTGCATATCAGCCCGATGGGCTTACACCCGTTGCAGGCGCCGGCGGCGGACGCTGCCCGATGAGGAGGCCCGCCTCTATGAGGCGTATAGGGCTGCCAGGGGAGCATTAAAACATGCTATAGGGCAAGCAAAGGACCGTTCTCGACAGGAAATGCTCGAGAGTCTCGATCGGGATCCGTGGGGGAGACCGTACAAGGCGGCGCGCGCCCAACTGCGCCCTATTGGTCCCCCACTGACCGAGACTCTCGATCCGGTCCTTTTGCAGGACGTAGTACGAGCTCTTTTCCCGGCCCGCCAGCCGGACTTTACACCTCCAGCCATGGATGCTCCCCGAGGCTTCATACCGCCTCCTGACGACGACCCTCCTCCCCTCGTCACATCGGAGGAGTTTGGGGCCGTAGAACTCCGGATCCGGGGGAAGAAAACCGCCCCCGGACCCGATGGCGTGCCGGCAAGAATCATTGGTATTGCGGCCGCCAATGGAATGGAGGACAACTTCAGGGACCTCTTCAACCGATGTTTTCGGGAGAAGAGGTTCCCTGAAATTTGGAAGGAGGGGCAACTTTGCCTCCTCCAGAAGCCCGGGCGTCCGGCCGACTCTCCGTCGGCATACCGGCCGATTATCTTGTTGGACGAGGTGGGGAAGATGTTTGAGAAGGTAGTGTCTTCCCGCCTCGTCTCGCACTTACAGGATATCGGCCCGGACCTATCGGACGCCCAGTTCGGGTTTCGGTCAGGGCGGTCTACAATTGACGCCCTGACCCGCCTCCGGAACACGATTTTAGAGGCCGAGGCTGCAAAAGGAGGGAGTTATCGCGATATCGTTCGATATAAGAACGCGTTTAACTCCCTCCCCCACGCCACCTATCCTGGCGGCGCTGGAATTCTTTCAGGTCCCTGCATACTTGCGGGATCTCATTCGCGGATTATCTGCGTAATCGGCAGTATTGTCTTCGTCCAATAGAGAGGGCGAAGGTGCAGTCGTACGGTGTGGAGTCCGGGGTTCCACAGGGGTCGGTATTGG
This sequence comes from Marasmia exigua, assembly GCA_019059595.1. NCBI lineage: Eukaryota > Metazoa > Arthropoda > Insecta > Lepidoptera > Crambidae > Marasmia > Marasmia exigua. The sequence continues at coordinate 27,553 of JADPWL010003071.1, forward strand.
GGCCGCTCCTGTGGAACATCGGGTTTGACTTGGCTCCTCCGCGGCGTCCTTCTCCCAGGCATGAGCATGATATGCTATGCAGATGACACACTTCGTCACTGCACGGGGGAAGGACTTTCCAGCACGCTGCCATCAAGGCTGAAGCCGGGGGGGAGCTAGTGGTAGAGCGCATCCGCCTTCTGGGCCTGTCCGTTGCGTTGGACAAGACCGAGGCCATTTATTTCATGGGCCTCGGCAACCGCGCGCACCACCAAACGCTCACATTGAGCTGAACGGGGTAAGAATGCCCATTAAGACCGAGATTAAATATCTCGGTCTGATTTTGGATCCTAGGTGGCAGTTTGGCCCGCATTTCCGCGGGCTGTCACCTAGGCTCCTGAAAGCGGCCGATTCGTTAAGCTGGCTTATGCCGAATTTGGGCGGGCCTAGCTCCAGGTGCCGGAAACTCTATTCCGGCATCCTGCGTAGCATGGCCCTATATGGCGCGCCCATATGGGCAGAGGCCCTCCACCATGGAGAAAACGTCCGCCTCCTGCGTGCGCCACAACGCGCTATTGCACAGCGCGCTGTGCGGGCCTACCGCACATTAGGTTTTTCCGCCGCCTGCGCCCTGGCAGGCATCGCTCCGTGGGAGCTTGAGGCGGATGTGCAAGAGGCCGTCTATAGATGGACGGCCGAAAAGAAGGCGCGGGGCGATCCTTACTGCCCCGCGGAACGAGAAAAGGTCCGGAAAGATTCCCAGGAGGATCTTGTCGGGCTCTGGGCCCTGGACCTAGGACGTGCTGCATACGGACGTCGCACGTTGGACGCGCTCGCCCCGATCCTCAAGCGGTGGCTAGAGCGGCCGCACGGCTCCCTCAGTTTTAGGATGGTGCAAGTAATGACCGGGCATGGATGCTTTGGTCATTACTTGCATCGAATCCGCAGAGAGGGAGCCCCTTCCTGCCACGAGTGCGGCGCTGCTGACGACACGGCGGATCATACGCTCGCGTATTGTCCGTCGTGGGACCAGCAGCGCCAGGCACTGGTGGCGAAAGTCGGCCAGAACCTCACCCTTGCCAGTATAGTGCAAGCTATACTGTCAGGGGAGGAGGCCTGGAAGGCTTTCGCCACCTTCTGTGAGGAGGTGGTGGCAGGCAAGGAGGCGGCGGAGCGCGCGCGGGAGGAGGAGCCTTCCGCCGACGCGCTCCGAAGAGCGAGGAGGGGTCGGAGACGACGCCAATATGTGCGTCTCCTTCCTCTCCTTGGAGGTGGTCAGCCGGCGCCCGGTACTGGGATACCCGCGCCGGCATTGCACCGGTCACCTCCAGTGCTCGTTAGGGACGGCTGCTCACCCTCGGCTGTCCCTAACGCCCCCCCCAGCCCACCCGGGGGGGGCAGCGTCCTGCCCGCCGTGTAGGCGGGCTCCGTCCGGGGAGGGTCGTGAACAAGGTTTCGTACCCGTTATCACGGCCACTCCCCACTTAAGGACGATGAGAGTGGTGCCCTGGTGTTTTTAGTCGGTATGCCTCTGGCCGGCTTCTCATTAGGAGAAGCCCCCGCCAGAGGAGAGTCCGACATAACCCGTCCGCTCCCAGGCAGACGGGTATGCGTAATGCATTTTCACCAGGGTGCAACAAAAAAAAAAAAAAAAAAAAAAAAAAAAAAAAGGTTAGGTTAGGTTAGGTTGGGGCGTGCCCCAAGTGTCTCCGAATACGTCCCCGTCGTACGCCCTGGACCCCATCCTGACCCCGGTAACGCAGGTGGCAGGTGGGTGACCGAACTTCGTTGAGACAATACTTGTGGCTTACTTGTGCAATTGCGATCGATGCTCTCTCTTGTTTCTGCAATGTCGAAGCGTGTAACGAGATCGTCTTCTCATGTGGGTGGGTCCAGTCCTTCTCAGGATAGGCCCACCACCTCGGTGGATCCCGGTGTGGCTGGTCCTTCTAAGGATAGGCCCACCAACAACAACAACCTGGCTTTGCATACGGACTCCGTTTCTGCATGCGATTTGGCAATTGATGTTTCGGCAGTGAAGGTGGCGGCCCAGAAGGTCGGCACTCCCACTAACAACTTGGCTGTTCGCGTGGTTTCCGATATTGCGCGTGATTTGGAACTTAGTGAAAGTGATATGGAGGTTGAAATGCCGCCTCCTAAGAGAGTGACGCCGAGTAAGGCGAGGAAAGAACTGGTGGTGCCTCTTATACCTTTGGGCAGTAAGTTTTTTCAGCAGGAAGAGTTGAAGGTAGACGACTCGGGCAGTGAGTCGGATGCCGACACCCTCAATGCTCATCGACCCGATGGCGAGCGCCCGTGTCTGGAAGCGCTCAAATTTTGAAGTCTACGCGAAACGCGTAGCCAGCGAAAGTCGCAGGAATCCTCTGACTCCTGCGACTCATCATGTGAGTAGAGCCTCTTCGGCAAACGCGGCCGGCGGCCGCCCAGCCACCTCGGGTGGCACTCTGTTGCTTTGGCCGAGTGCAAGGCTACAGGCGGCCAAAGGCCATTAGAGAGAAAAACGAAGCTTGAACTTGGAGGCCCAGGTCATTCGTAAACGAAAGAAGCTTCGGAAGGGGCTAGGGCGAAGTCGGGGTATGGAGTCTCGCGTTCTCGATTACTCCAACATGCCCGTAGCCGACCTGTTTTCCTCCCTCGTGCGAAAAACGGATGCGGAGGAAAATCATTTCCTTGCCTCCAAATCCGGGCATCTAAAAAGGGACATTGCAGGGCTCCTTAAAGAATCATGCAATGTCTTTCCTTGCCCTGCTGGCCGAAATGGGAAGTCGTACCACCTCGGACGAGACGGCAGCACTGCACGCCACCGTCAAACGCCTGTCCGAGGATCTGGTGAAGACGAGAGAGGAGCTGAACGCGCTTCGGGCGGCTCAAGCTGTCGCCGCGGTTCAGGTCTCCAAACCTGTCTCGCGCAAGGCGGGGCAGATTGTTGAAGCGGACCTCATTGCACAGATGGAGGTCCGCATGGAGCACCTACTCTCCAAGAAATTAGCGGAGGAGCGGTTCTACATTAGTGCCCGCTTTGAGGGCATTAAAGATCGCCTCCTCCCAGAAGTGCGCCTCCGCCCGCCTTTAGCGGCGGACAGGAATAGGGTGGCCAAGGAGGCCACTCCTCCCTTAGAGGAGACTTCGATTCTTCCCCCTCCACCGCCCAAAACTAAGGGCAAAGGGGTGGGGAAAAAATCCAAGGTCCCGGAAGCGATCCCCTCCACCTCGAAGGAACCTGTTTTGCCGGCAACTCCCATGCCAATTGAGGAAGATATTCTCCTCCCGTCAACCACTCCGGCCAATGAGGCCTGGAGCACTGTCGTCGGGAGGAAGAAGGCCAACAAGGCCAGGAAGACGGCCAATGCACAGTTGGTGACTTCAGCGGCCAAATCTGTTGGAAAGAAGAAAGAAAAGGCAGTCAAGCCTTCTCCCACCTCGGCAGGCAAGCCGACAAGTCGCCCTCCTGCAAAAAAGAAGTTGGTCTCCCCCAGGATTGCTGCCGTTGTTGTAACCTTGACGGAGAGCGCTGTCAAGGATGGGGAGACCTACGACAGTGTGCTAAAAAAGGCACGAGGTGCACTCGGTGATGCCAAAGCATTGGGCATCACACCCAAAAAGTGCCGCTCCACGCTGACGGGGGCTCGTCTGTTCGAGTTTCCCGCAGCAAGCGCTGATCAAGCGGACACTTTCGCGGCCCGCTTGAGAGAGGCGACGTCGGGAGTCGCTATTGTAGCGCGGCCCGAAAAATGCACCTCCCTCCAAGTATCGGATCTCGATGATTCGATTACTAAGGAGGAGGTTGCTCAGAAAGTGGCTGAATTGGGTGGTTGCACGGCGGCATCAATAAAGATCGGTGAGATACGCACCGGTCGCGGGGGCGTAGGGACAGTCCGCCTCCAATGCCCCACCGCAGCCGCCAAAGTTGTTGTGCGCGCCGGCCGAATACTGGTCGGATGGAGCTCGGCATCAGTCAAAGTGCTAGAAGACGGCCCATTCCGATGTTTCCGGTGCCTAGGCACTGGCCACGTGTCAACCCGCTGCCCCTCTCCCATTTCCCGCGCGGAGCTCTGCTACCGTTGCGGAGAGGAAGGGCACAAGGCAGCTGGTTGCAAGGCGGAGCCCAAGTGCGCCGTCTGTGCCGCAAATGGCCGGCCCTCCGGTCATGTAATGAGGGGGAGGAATTGTAAACCTCCCCCAAAAAAGGGTAAGCAGCCGGCGCCCGTGAAGGCCCCCGCTGCTCGTGACGGTGCGATGTCCGAATAATGGATAGTATTGGACATCGCACCGTCTTACAGTGTAATATAAACCATTGCCGTTCGGCTCAGGATCTAATGTCTCAGGTCTTAGCCGAGCGGCAAATAGGTCTAGCTATCGTGGTGGAACCTTATTTCGTTCCACCACAATGGCTAAGTGACAGTGAAGAAGGTGGTCGCCATACTCTCGCGGCCATCCTCCGAGTTTCTCCCCCTTTCCCTGCTGGAAAGGGGGTCAGGTTTTATAGCTGCGTCGTACGGTCCTCTTGCCGTGGTGGGAGTTTATTTTTCCCCCAATCGGCCCTTCAGGGAGTTCGAGATTTTCTTGAACTCCCTCTCCGCGGTTTTGGGCCGATTGGCACCGCGGCAAGTCTTACTGGCAGGAGACTTCAATGCGAAGTCGACGACGTGGGGCAATTCCGCCTCCGACATCCGCGGGCGCGCCGTCGAGGCGTGGGCAATATCCTGTGGTTTGTCCCTGCTCAACAGGGGGTCAGAGCACACCTGCGTGCGGCAAAACGGCGGGTCTATCATCGACCTGTCGTTTGCCACTCCGGCGCTGGCTGCTCTTATCGGAGACTGGCGGGTGGACCCGGCCGAGACGCTATCTGATCATAAATACATAAGGTTTGTGATCTCCGGCCGGGTTTCGCGCCAAAATCCTCCAAGGCGCTCCCCATTCAAAAGGTGGGCCCTCACGCGGCTTGACCGCGACTTGGCAAAAGAGGCGGCATTTGTGCAGGGATGGTTCTGCCCACCCAACTCTGATGTCGACGTAAACGCCGCTGCCTCCCAGTTAAGGGAGTCGCTGACCGAGGTATGTGATTTTTCGATGCCTCGGTCCCGCCGCCCCGACCCCAAACACGCCGTCCATTGGTGGTCGGCGGAGATAGCAGATCTCCGGGCTGCCTGCGTTTCAGCCCGATGGGCCTACACTCGTTGCAGGCGCCGACGGCGTACGCTCCCCGATGAGGAGGCCCGCCTCTACGAGGCGTATAGGGCCGCTAGGGGAGCGTTAAAGCATGCAATAGGGCAGGCAAAAGATCGCTCGCGGCAAGAGATGCTCGAGAGTCTCGATCGAGATCCGTGGGGGAGACCATACAAAGCGGCGCGCGCCCAACTGCGCCCCATTGGTCCCCCACTGACCGAGACTCTCGAGCCCGTCCTCCTCCAGACTGTAGTGCGGGCTTTATTCCCTCCCAGTCAGCCGGACTTTGTGCCTCCGACTATGGACGCCCCCCGAGGCTTTACACAGCCTTCCGATATTGACCCTCCTCCTCTCGTCTCCACAGAGGAATTTGGGGCCGCAGAGCTCCGGCTCCGGGGGAAGAAAACCGCCCCCGGACCCGATGGCGTGCCGGCAAGAATAATCGCCATTGCGGCCGCCAACGGAATGGAGGATAATTTCAGGGACCTCTTCAACCGGTGTTTCCGAGAGAAGAGGTTCCCTGAAATTTGGAAGGAGGGGCAATTATGCCTCCTCCAGAAGCCTGGGCGTCCGGCTGACTCTCCATCGGCATACCGGCCGATTATCCTGTTAGACGAGGTGGGGAAGATGTTTGAGAAGGTGGTGGCTTCCCGCCTCGTCTCTCACTTACAGGATATCGGCCCGGACCTATCGGACGCCCAGTTTGGATTCCGGTCAGGGCGGTCTACAATAGACGCCCTGACCCGCCTCCGGAAGATCATTTTGGAGGCTGAGGCGCAAAAAGAGGGAGTTATCGCGATATCGTTCGATATCAAGAACGCGTTTAACTCCCTCCCACACGCCACCATCCTTGCAGCGCTGGAGTTCTTCCAGGTCCCCGCATACCTGCGGGACCTTATAGGTGATTACCTGAGCAATCGGCGCATTGTCTTCGCCGATAGAGAGGGCGAAGTACAATTTTATGGAGTGGAGTCCGGGGTTCCGCAGGGGTCGGTATTAGGGCCGCTCCTGTGGAACATCGGGTTTGACTGGCTCCTCCGCGGCGTCCTTCTCCCGGGCATGAGCATGATATGCTATGCAGATGACACGCTTGTCACTGCACGGGGGAAGGACTTTCAGCATGCTGCCATCAAAGCTGAAGCCGGGGGGGAGCTAGTAGTGGAGCGCATCCGCCGTCTTGGACTGTCCGTTGCGCTGGACAAGACCGAGGCCATTTATTTCCACGGGCCTCGGCAACCGCGCGCACCACCAAATGCTCACATTGAGCTTAACGGTGTGAGAATGCCCATAAAGACCGAGATCAAGTATCTCGGTCTGGTCTTGGACCCTAGGTGGCAGTTTGGCCCGCATTTCCGCGGGCTGTCACCTAGGCTCCTGAAGGCGGCCGATACGCTCAGCTGGCTTATGCCGAATTTGGGCGGGCCTAGCTCCAGGTGCCGGAAACTCTACGCCGGCATCCTGCGAAGCATGGCCCTTTACGGCGCGCCCATCTGGGCTGAGGCCTTGGCTCACGGAGACAACGTCCGCCTCCTTCGTGCACCCCAACGTGCAATTGCACAGCGCGCAGTGCGGGCCTATCGCACAGTAGGGTTTTCCGCCGCCTGCGCGCTAGCGGGCACCGCTCCATGGGAGCTGGAGGCAGACGTGCAAGCGGCCGTTTACAAGTGGACGGCCGAAAAGAAGGCGCGGGGCGATTCTTACTGCCCCGCGGAAAGAGAGCAAGCCCGCAAGGAGTTTAAGGAGGACCTTGTCGGGCTCTGGGTGCTGGACATGGGACGCGCCACATACGGGCGTCGCACTTTGGACGCGCTCGCCCCGGCTCTCGACCGGTGGCTTGAGCGGCCGCACGGCTCCCTCAGCTTTAGGATGGTGCAAGTGATGACCGGGCATGGATGCTTTGGTCATTACTTGCATCGAATCCGCAGAGAGGGAGCCCCTTCCTGCCACGAGTGCGGCGCTGCTGATGACACGGCAGATCATACGCTCGCGTATTGTCCGTCGTGGGACCAGCAGCGCCAGGCACTGGTGGCGAAAGTCGGCCAGAACCTCACCCTTGCCAGTATAGTGCAAGCTATACTGTCAGGGGAGGAGGCCTGGAAGGCTTTCGCCACCTTTTGTGAGGAGGTGGTGGCAGGAAAGGAGGCGGCGGAGCGCGCGCGGGAGGAGGAGCCTTCCGCCGACGCGCTCCGAAGAGCGAGGAGGGGTCGGAGACGACGCCAATATGTGCGTCTCCTTCCTCTCCTTGGAGGTGGTCAGCCGGCGCCCGGTACTGGGATACCCGCGCCGGCATTGCACCGATCACCTCCAGTGCTCGTTAGGGACGGCTGCTCACCCTCGGCTGTCCCTAACGCCCCCCCCAGCTCACCCGGGGGGGGCAGCGTCCTGCCCGCCGTGTAGGCGGGCTCCGTCCGGGGAGGGTCGTGAACAAGGTTTCGTACCCGTTATCACGGCCACTCCCCACTTAAGGACGATGAGAGTGGTGCCCTGGTGTTTTTAGTCGGTATGCCTCTGGCCGGCTTCTCATTAGGAGAAGCCCCCGCCAGAGGAGAGTCCGACATAACCCGTCCGCTCCCAGGCGGACGGGTATGCGTAATGCATTTTCACCAGGGTCAACAAAAAAAAAAAAAAAAAAAAAAAGGTTAGGTTAGGTTTTCCGTGGCTGTTGGTCGGCTCATTGCACCTCGAGTCGGCCGATTCCGCTCAGCTATCGGACGCGTCCCCCGGCGGCGGATAGGGGAACGCCTCCCAGATATGGGAGGTACCGGCTTCGGCCGGCGCGGACCAAAAGCGGCACACCGTAACCTCCTCATTGAGAGGAGGCCGGGGGTCCACTCACTGAGAGTGGACTGCGAGGAAGAAAACCTCTATAAAAAATCACCTTGTACACCGTAACCTCCTCATTGAGAGGAGGCCGGGGGTCCGCTCACTGAGAGTGGACTGCGAGGAAGAAAACCTCTATAAAAAATCACCCCAAACCGGCGGGTCGGCGTGCCTGTCGGGGAGGGTTAACACGCTAGCGCTGGGGGGTCCGAGAGGACCCTCTCGAGCGTGGGAGCGGGCTTGCCTTAATTGGCCGGCCCGGTGGAGACAACCACAGTAAAAAACCTCAAAGGACCGGCGTTGGGGCGCCCCGTTCGGGGCCTCGCGCGGCGTCGGTCGCCTTCGGGTGGCTGGGGAGTTGGCCCAGCCCGCTAGCGGCCATCCCAGGGGGAACACCCGCCCCCCCTGGCGTAGTAGGGTAGCCACGATAAGTCGGCTCTGTCGTGGTGGTCCGTTGTACCGTTCTTCTCGTGGGACTGTTATGGATTGCAAAAATATAAAACCTAAAAAACCCTCTGATTCCTTTACTGACGACTTGGCAATTTCTACCTCGGACATTGATTCTGCTTTTGAACTGGCTTTTGATGAACTGCTGTGAGACGGCGGCCCCGACGGCCGGCGCCACACACACGAACTCGCATGGAATGACATTTCGGATTTCGACGAAAAGATGTCACGCCTGTAGCGTGGTCTTAGAGAAGCTGCGCCCTCTAGAGGGCATAAAGCTTACTGGATTGACTGCTGGCTTCTGCCGGCTAACCAACCCCGGTGGGACAAATTTTTCCACCAGGGTGAGCTGGATGTCTCTGACTCTGAAGCTGAGACCGCTAAACGGATCGGACACGAGTCCGCGACAGTGACGCGTCTGTGATGCGCGAAATGTTTTTAAAACCTCTGACACTCGCAAGCGCTCTGCCGGCTGCGAAGGGAGCTCCCAATCGGAGACTCGGCCTCTTATTGCAGCGTTAGGTCTGCGCGCAAGCACCGAAGCATGGTGGTCCGGGAACGCCCCCCAACCGACCGGGCGAGCTATACCGCCTTGCCGCAAACAGGATGGCTGCGGCTGAATGCATTAAGGCCCAAGTGAAGGCTCAACACGAGGCTGACGTGCTAGAGCAGGAGCGCCGAACGCGCGAGCACCGCGCCAAACATGGCTACGGAACGGCTCCTGCTCTTAATTATAAGGACATGTCTGTGGCGGACCTGAAGCTGACCGCCGAAGAGGATGCCTCCCAGATACTGGGGGTATCCCAAAAATCTAAAAACATAAAGGGCCCCCTTCAGAAGGCCCTAAACGACAGAACGTGCTCGCTCCTCGCCGTGACAGCAGAAATGGCGTCCCGGTCACTGAGCGAGGAAACGGCGGCCCTTCAGGCCACAGTCCGGCAGATGGCTGGAGAGATCGCAGCACTCAGAGCTGAGCTGCAGGCGCTGAGAGGAGGCCAGGCTTCAGGGTCTGTCACTCAGCCTACTGCTGTCCCTGAGGCAGTCCCTCGTCGCAAAGCCCCCACGAGAGCGGCGGCGCAGAAGGCCCCTACAAAAGACGAGGAGGCAACCCTTGAGATGCGGGTCGCCTCCCTCGTAGAAGAGAGGCTTAGAGAAGGCCTACACCAGGAGAGGATGCAGGAGCGGAATTTTATCCGCTCCCTGATTGCAGGGCTTGAGGGGCGTCTTCTCCCGGAGCCAAGGCTGCGCCCACCACTTGCGGCTGATCGTCGTCGGGAGGCTGCAGCTCGATTGGAGGCTTCTGTGCCTCCTCCTCCCCCTCCATCGAAGAAGGGCAAAGGCGTGGGCAAGGCGACAAAGCCCACACCCACCATCGCTCCCGGCCCTGTAACCCGCGCACGGAGTTTTGCCTCCGTGGCGGCGACTGGAACGGCGCCTCGCGGACCGGCGGCTCAGCCCATCCGCCCAGAACCGGTGGCTTCCACCTCGTGGGCCGAAGACGCCTTCCTGCCGTCGAACACGCCCGCGAACGAGGGGTGGCAGACGGTGGGCCAGAAGGCGAAGAAAGCAAAGAAGGCGGCACAGAAAAAATCTTCCGCCGTCGTTTCCAAAGCCCCCCAGTCCGAGCAGGTCGGGCTGACTGGAGGGAAGAGGAAAAATAAGAAGAAGGGCTCCTCCGCTTCCGCCAAAAAGAAGCTGGCGACGCCGAAGTCCTCAGCCGTCGTTATCACTTTGACGGCTGAGGCAGCAGCGAAGGGCGTGACCTATTCGTCCGCCCTTACCAAAGCACGCCAGGCCATCGGGGACGCCAAGTCCCTTGGCCTGGAAACACTGCGGTGCCGTCACACCATCACGGGAGCTCGAAAACTTGAGCTCCCTGGCGCGACGAGTGGTCCGGCCGCCGACGCCCTCGCGGCCAAAATACGCGAGGCTCTAGCGGATGTGGCCCATGTAAAGCGCCCCGTCCGCTGCACTACGCTCCTGGTGTCGGAACTCGACGACTCCGTCACCAAGGAGGACGTGGTCGCCAGAGCGGCGGAAGTTGGTGGCTGCGATTTAGCAGCCATCAAAACTGGCGAGGTCCGCAGCGGACGATTGGGCCTGGGCCAAATTCGGCTCACGCTGCCCACTTCAGCCGCCAAGGCGATCCTCACGGCCGGCCGCCTATTGGTCGGCTGGAGCTCGGCCGCTGTCCGGGCACTTGAAGACCGACCTTTGCGGTGCTTCAAGTGCCTCTGCACCGGACATGCCTCGGCCCTCTGCCCCTCCTGACTGTTGTCCGCACACACCTCTGTTTCCGGTGCGGACAGGAGGGGCACTAAAGCCAGAAGCCTGCAAGGCGAAGACGCTCCGCTGCGCTGTTTGTGCCGCATCTGGCCGGCCAGCGGAGCACATCATGGGGGGGAAGAGCTGCCGCCCTCCCCCCAAGAAGGGAAAACAGCAGCCGGCTTCCACTCGGCCGGCTGCTGCTGCCGCCCCTGGGGTTCCCCCAGCGACGCAAGATGAGGAGGGGGGTGCTATGTCCGAATAATGGCTACAGGCCGGACAACGCACCCTCCTCCAGGCGAATTTAAATAACTGCCGCTCGGCCCAAGACTTGCTATATCAGCGTCTGGCCGAGTGGCAGATCGATTTGGCGGTGGTCGCCGAACCCTACTACATTCCGGATAGTTGGGTCGGCGACACCGACGGCGTGGCCGCCATTTTTCGGCGGCCCTCCTCGCCTTCTCCCCCCCTCTCATTCGTGGAGAGGGGGTCAGGATTTGTAGTTGCCGGCTGGGACGACTTGGCAGTCATAGCCACATATTTTTCGCCCAGCCGGCCTCTAGCGGACTTTGAGGCCTTCTTGAACATCCTGGGCGCGGTTTTGGGCCGTTTGGCACCGCGCCCAGTGATTGTTGCCGGGGACCTCAACGCGAAGTCTGTCGCGTGGGGGAACCCGGCAACGGATGCGCGAGGTCGGGCCCTGCAACGGTGGGCGATAGCGGTCGGCCTCGCCATCGTCAACAGAGGCTCGACCCATACGTGCGTGCGGCGAAACGGCGGCTCGGTGGTTGACATCACTCTTGCCACCCCGTCCGTAGCCGCACGCACCGCCGACTGGAGGGTCGACGACTCAGAGTCGCTGTCCGACCACCGGTACATCCGGTACGGGGTCGGAGGCGCACCCGGGGTCGAGCAACCCCACGCGCAGGCCTTCTCCTTTTCCGCGCTGGGCGCTAACAAAATTGGATAAGGAGAAGGCCAAGGAGGCGGCGTTCGTCCAGGACTGGTTTTTCCCAGTCCTGGACGAAGATGACGTGGACCTGACGGCGACAGCGCTCCGCAGGTCCCTGACCGAGGTATGCGACGCAAGCATGCCTCGGTCACGCCGCCCGGGTCCGCGTCACGCGGTTTATTGGTGGTCGGCAGAAATAGAGAGTCTGTCGGCCACCTGCCGGAGGGCCAGGAGGGCCCTTCAAAGGGCAAGGCGGCGTCGGCGCAGGGACCCCGAGAATGAAGAGCGCCTCTATGAAGTCTTCAAGGAGGCGCGGGGGTCCCTGAAACACGCGATCGGCAGGGCCAAGGACGCCGCCAGGGCGGAGATGCTGGAGGGTCTGGATCGGGACCCATGGGGGCGGCCGTACAAGGCGGCGCGCAGTAAATTGCGCCCCATCGGCCCCCCGGTCACCGAGACCCTCCAGCCCGAGCTCCTGGAGAGGGTAGTGCGGACACTTTTCCAGTCCGCACTGAATTTAGCCCTCCCAGGATGCCCCCGCCGCAAGGGGTGGTCTCCGTGGTGGATGACGTTCCCTCCCATCACCACGGAGGAGTTCGGCGCGGCGGAGATCCGGCTCCGCGCCAAGAAAACCTGCCCCTGGCCCAGACGGCATCCCAGCGCGGATAGTGGCCCTCTCTCTTAGTGAGATGGAGGGCCGTGTGAGGGACCTCTTCGACCGTTGCCTTACGGTCGGGAGGTTCCCCAAGGTGTGGAAGCAGGGCCTCTTGGTCCTGCTTCATAAGGAGGGCAGGCCGGCGGACTCTCCGTCGGCCTACAGGCCAATCGTCCTCCTTGACGAGGTGGGGAAGCTGTTCGAGCGCATAATAGCTTCCCGCCTCGTCGCACACCTAGAGGGCACTGGGCCCGATCTCTCAGGGGCCCAGTATGGTTTCAGGGCGGGTCGGTCCACAATCGACGCCCTGAAACGCCTCCGTCGAGAAACGGAGGAGGCCGCGCTGGAGGGGAAGGGAGTCGTTCGCAGTAGTCGTCTCGACTATAAAAAATGCATTTAACTCCCTTCCCCATTCGACGATTTTGGAGGCACTCCGCTTTTTCGGAGTGCCTTCCTACTTGGCAGACCTCATCGAGGATTACTTGGAAGAAGCGAAGGTCGTCTACGTGGACGGGAGCGGCACCCTCAGGCGTCGCACAGTGGAGACCGGTGTTCCACAGGGGTCAGTTCTCGGACCCCTCCTATGGAACATCGGTTACGACTGGGTCCTACGCGGCACTCTCCCCCGGGGCAGATCAGTCATCTGCTATGCAGATGACACACTTATCACTGCCCGGGGGAAGGAGTTGGACGGTAAGCGCGGCGCTGCAGTTAATGCGTCGCGCGCCGCGGACCTAGTCGTGAGTAGGGTGCGACGCCTCGGGCTGGAGGTGTCGGTGGAGAAGACCGAGGTCATATATTTCCCTCGGTCTTCCCACGAGAGGTTCCCCTCCGGCAGGCACGTAACTGTCGGAGGGACCCAGGTTGCAGTGAAGGCCGAGATGCGCTATCTCGGCCTCACCCTGGATCCGCGGTGGCATTTTGGCCTGCATTTTAGCAGGATGTCACCGCGGCTCCTCAAGGCAGCAGACACACTCTCGTGGCTGCTGCCCAACCTGGGTGGACCAGGCTCCAGGTGCCGGCGACTCTATGCCGGCATCCTGCGGAGTATGGCGCTCTACGGGGCGCCAGTCTGGTCCGACTCCCTAGCAAGAGGGGAAAATCTTCCCTTCTTGCGGGGGCCTCAGCGGGTGATAGCGCAGCGGGTCGCTCGAGCTTACCAGACGGTAAGTTTCGATGTGGCCTGCTTGCTCGCTGAGACGCCCCCTTGGGAGTCAGACGCCGTTGTGCTCTCCGCCGTGTACGATTGCACGGCGGAGAAAAGGGCAAGAGGGGAGTCCTTTTGCCCCGTCGAGCGGGAGGCCGTGCGGAAGGAGGCCCGTCAGGTCCTCCTGAGGCGATGGTCTGAGCACCTCGTCCTCACCCGCTACGGCCGCAGAACGCTCGACGCGCTCGCCCCGGTCATGGACCGGTGGCTGGAGCGTGCACACGGCGTGGTCTCCTTCCGGATGGTGCAGGTAATGACCGGGCATGGCTGCTTCGGTTATTACCTGCACAAAATCGGCAGGGAGGAGACGCCTTCGTGCCACACGTGCGGCGACCCTGTGGACACGGCGCAGCACACCTTGGCGGTGTGTGCGCCGTGGGCACAGGCTCGCCATGCATTGGTGGCAAAGGTCGGCCAGGACCTCTCACTCTCCAATATAGCGAGAGCTATATTGGCGAGTGAGGATGCCTGGAAGGCCTTTGCTGCTTATTGCGAGCACGTGATGGCGGCGAAGGAGGCGGCGGAGCGCGAGCGAGAGGCTGACCCTCTCGCTCCCGCTATCCGCAAGGCACGTAGAGGGAGGAGACGACGCGAATACTTGCGTCTCCTTCCCCTGCGAGGAGCAGGTCCGCTGGTGCGTGGGGCTGTAACCCCACCACCGGCATTGCACGGACCTCCTCCTACGCCTGGTGGGGACGGCACAGCTCTCTCGGCTGTCCCCACTCCCTCCCCCGACCCCGGGGGAGGAAGCGCCGTGCCCGCCGTGTAGGCGGGCTTCCGTCCGGGAGGGGTCGTGGTGCCAGGTTTCGTACCTCACCCCACGACCTCTCCCACTATGGACGATGAGGGAGAGCCCCAGGAGTTTTAGTCGGTATACCCCCGCCTTCTGCGGGGGGGAGTCCGACATAACCCATCCGTTTACAGACGGATGGGTATGCGTAACGCATTTCTCCTGGGTGACCAAAAAAAAAAAAAAAAAAAAAAAAAAAAAAAAAAAAAAGGTTCGCCCCTGGGGCTCCCCCAGCGGCGCAAGATGAGGAGGGGGGTGCTATGTCCGAATGATGGCTACGGCCGGACAACGCACCCTCCTTCAAGCGAACTTGAACAACTGCCGCTCGGCCCAAGACTTGCTATATCAGCGTCTGGCCGAGTGGCAGATCGATTTGGCGGTGGTCGCCGAACCCTACTTCATTCTTGATAGTTGGTTCGGCGACACCGATGGCACTGCAGCCATTTTTCGGCGGCCATCCTCACCTTTTCCCCCCCTCTCACTCGTGGAGAGGGGGTCAGGTTTTGTTGTGGCCGGTTGGGACGACTTGGCCGTCGTTGCCACCTACTTTTCGCCCAACCGGCCACTCGCCGATTTCGAGGCCTTTCTGAACATCTTGGGCGCGGTTTTGGGCCGTTTGGCACCGCGCCCAGTGATTGTTGCCGGGGACCTCAACGCGAAGTCTGTCGCGTGGGGGAACCCGGCAACAGATGCGCGAGGTCGAGCCCTGCAACAGTGGGCGATAGCAGTCGGCCTCGCCATCGTAAATAGGGGCTCGACACACACGTGCGTGCGGCGGAATGGAGGTTCGGTGGTTGATATTACCCTCGCCACCCCGTCCGTAGCCGCACGCACCACCGACTGGAGGGTCGACGACTCCGAATCGCTGTCCGACCACCGGTACATCCGCTACGGGGTCGGAGGCGCGCCGGGGACGAGCAACCCCACGCGCAGGCCTTCTCCTTTTCCGCGCTGGGCGCTAACAAAATTGGATAAGGAGAAGGCCAAGGAGGCGGCGTTCGTCCAGGACTGGTTCTTCCCAGTCCTGGACGAAGACGACGTGAACGTCACTGCGTCCACACTTCGTGGCGCCCTGACCGAGGTATGCGACGCAAGCATGCCTCGGTCCCGCCGCCCGGGCCCGCGTCACGCGGTTTATTGGTGGTCGGCAGAAATAGAGGCTCTGTCGGCCACCTGCCGTAGGGCCAGAAGAGCCTGCCAAAGGGCAAGACGGCGTCGGCATAGGGACCCCGCAAACGAGGACCGCCTCTACGAGATCTTCAAAGAGGCGCGCGGGGTCCTGAAACACGCCATTGGCAGAGCCAAGGACGCCGCCAGGGCGGAGATGTTGGAGGGTCTCGATCGAGACCCGTGGGGGCGGCCGTACAAGGCGGCGCGCAATAAACTGCGACCCATCGGCCCCCCGGTCACTGAGACCCTCCAACCGGAGCTCCTGGAGAGGGTTGTGCGGACTCTGTTCCCAGTCCGCACCGATTTCCGCCCTCCCAGGATGCGCCCGCCCTCAGGGGTGGTCTCCGTGGTTGATGAGGCTCCGCTCATCACCACGGAGGAGTTTGGCGCGGCGGAGCTCCGCTTGCGCGCCAAGAAGACCGCCCCTGGGCCTGATGGAGTCCCGGCCCGGATCGTGGCGCTCTCCCTTTCGGAGCTGGAAGGCCGCATTAGGGACCTCTTCGACCGCTGTTTAGCGGTCGGGAGGTTCCCTAAAATTTGGAAGCAGGGCCTATTGGTCCTGCTTCAGAAGGAGGGTAGGCCGGCGGACTCCCCGTGGGCCTACAGGCCTATCGTCCTCCTCGACGAGGTGGGTAAGCTGTTTGAGAGGATTGTAGCTGCCCGCCTCGTCGCTCATTTGGAGGAGACTGGGCCTAATTTTTCGGAGGCCCAGTACGGCTTCAGGGCGGGCCGATCTACAATCGACGCCCTGAAGCGCCTCCGCAAGGAGACGGAGGAGGCTGCGCTGGAGGGGAAGGGGGTTGTTGCGGTGTCGCTCGACATTCAAAATGCTTTCAACTCCCTTCCCCACGCCGTGATACTGGAGGCACTCCGCTTTTTCCGAGTGCCCCAGTATCTTGCCCTCCTCATCGAGGATTACTTGGAGGAGAGGCAAATAGTTTATGTAGACCGGTCTGGCCAAATACAGCACCGGTCGGTTGAAATGGGAGTTCCACAGGGGTCGGTGTTAGGTCCGCTCCTGTGGAACTTAGGATACGACTGGGCCCTGCGCGGCAGTCTCCCCCGGAGCAGAAGTGTCATCTGTTATGCAGATGACACTCTCATAACTGCCCGGGGGAAGACATTTGACGGGCCGCGCGGTGCTGCAGCCAGGGCGGCAGAAGCGGCGGACCTTGTTATTAGGAGAGTGCGGCGCCTCGGCCTAGAAGTGGCTGTAGAGAAGACGGAGGCAATTTATTTTCCCAAGTTTAGAGAAAGGTTCCCCTCCGGCAGAAACATAACTGTCGGAGGGACCCAGGTTGCAGTGAAGGCCGAGATGCGCTATCTCGGCCTCACCCTGGATCCGCGGTGGCATTTTGGCCTGCATTTTAGCAGGATGTCACCGCGGCTCCTCAAGGCAGCAGACACACTCTCGTGGCTGCTGCCCAACCTGGGTGGACCAGGCTCCAGGTGCCGGCGACTCTATGCCGGCATCCTGCGGAGTATGGCGCTCTACGGGGCGCCAGTCTGGTCCGACTCCCTAGCAAGAGGGGAAAATCTTCCCTTCTTGCGGGGGCCTCAGCGGGTGATAGCGCAGCGGGTCGCTCGAGCTTACCAGACGGTAAGTTTCGATGTGGCCTGCTTGCTCGCTGAGACGCCCCCTTGGGAGTCAGACGCCGTTGTGCTCTCCGCCGTGTACGATTGCACGGCGGAGAAAAGGGCAAGAGGGGAGTCCTTTTGCCCCGTCGAGCGGGAGGCCGTGCGGAAGGAGGCCCGTCAGGTCCTCCTGAGGCGATGGTCTGAGCACCTCGTCCTCACCCGCTACGGCCGCAGAACGCTCGACGCGCTCGCCCCGGTCATGGACCGGTGGCTGGAGCGTGCACACGGCGTGGTCTCCTTCCGGATGGTGCAGGTAATGACCGGGCATGGCTGCTTCGGTTATTACCTGCACAAAATCGGCAGGGAGGAGACGCCTTCGTGCCACACGTGCGGCGACCCTGTGGACACGGCGCAGCACACCTTGGCGGTGTGTGCGCCGTGGGCACAGGCTCGCCATGCATTGGTGGCAAAGGTCGGCCAGGACCTCTCACTCTCCAATATAGCGAGAGCTATATTGGCGAGTGAGGATGCCTGGAAGGCCTTTGCTGCTTATTGCGAGCACGTGATGGCGGCGAAGGAGGCGGCGGAGCGCGAGCGAGAGGCTGACCCTCTCGCTCCCGCTATCCGCAAGGCACGTAGAGGGAGGAGACGACGCGAATACTTGCGTCTCCTTCCCCTGCGAGGAGCAGGTCCGCTGGTGCGTGGGGCTGTAACCCCACCACCGGCATTGCACGGACCTCCTCCTACGCCTGGTGGGGACGGCACAGCTCTCTCGGCTGTCCCCACTCCCTCCCCCGACCCCGGGGGAGGAAGCGCCGTGCCCGCCATGTAGGCGGGCTTCCGTCCGGGAGGGGTCGTGGTGCCAGGTTTCGTACCTCACCCCACGACCTTTCCCACTATGGACGATGAGGGAGAGCCCCAGGAGTTTTAGTCGGTATACCCCCGCCTTCCGCGGGGGGGAGTCCGACATAACCCATCCGTTTACAGACGGATGGGTATGCGTAACGCATTTCTCCTGGGTGACCAAAAAAAAAAAAAAAAAAAGGTTAGGTTAGGTTAGGTTAGGTTAGGTTATTCCGGATGGTTGGGTCGGCGACACCGACGGCGTGGCCGCCATTTTTCGGCGGCCCTCCTCGCCTTCTCCCCCCCTCTCATTCGTGGAGAGGGGGTCAGGATTTGTAGTTGCCGGCTGGGACGACTTGACAGTCATAGCCACATATTTTTCGCCCAGCCGGCCTCTAGCGGACTTTGAGGCCCACTTGAACATCCTGGGCGCGGTTTTGGGCCGTTTGGCACCGCGCCCAGTGATTGTTGCCGGGGACCTCAACGCGAAGTCTGTCGCGTGGGGGAACCCGGCAACGGATGCGCGAGGTCGGGCCCTGCAACAGTGGGCGATAGCAGTCGGCCTCGCCATCGTCAACAGAGGCTCGACCCACACGTGCGTGCGGCGAAACGGCGGCTCGGTGGTTGACATCACTCTCGCCACCCCGTCCGTAGCCGCACGCACCGCCGACTGGATGGTCGATGACTCAGAATCTCTGTCCGACCACCGGTACATCCGGTACCGGGTCGGAGGCGCATCGGGGTCGAACAACCCCACGCGCAGGCCTTCTCCTTTTCCGCGCTGGGCGCTAACAAAATTGGATAAGGAGAAGGCCAAGGAGGCGGCGTTCGTCCAGGACTGGTTTTTCCCAGTCCTGGACGAAGATGACGTGGACCTGACGGCGACAGCGCTCCGCAGGTCCCTGACCGAGGTGTGCGACGCAAGCATGCCTCGGTCACGCCGCCCGGGTCCGCGTCACGCGGTGTATTGGTGGTCGGCAGAAATAGAGAGTCTGTCGGCCACCTGCCGGAGGGCCAGGAGGGCCCTTCAAAGGGCAAGGCGGCGTCGACGCAGGGACCCCGAGAATGAAGAGCGCCTCTACGAAGTCTTCAAGGAGGCGCGGGGGTCCCTGAAGCACGCGATCGGAAGGGCCAAGGACGCCGCCAGGGCGGAGATGTTGGAGGGTCTGGATCGGGACCCATGGGGGCGGCCGTACAAGGCGGCGCGCAGTAAATTGCGCCCCATCGGCCCCCCGGTCACCGAGACCCTCCAGCCCGAGCTCCTGGAGAGGGTAGTGCGGACACTTTTTCCAGTCCGCACTGAATTTAGCCCTCCCAGGATGCCCCCGCCGCAAGGGGG
>JADPWL010003071.1:54368-78953 GCA_019059595.1 Marasmia exigua
GAAAAGCATCTTACTTTGCTGTAGATCGATTATGACCAAATCCGATATCTCAACCCAATTATGCTTTCGCCGAAAATTCGACTTTGCTAATACGATGTTTTATATCGTTTTCCCGCGAATCACACCCATACAAATACCTCGAAAAGCATCTTTTTTTGCTTGTAGATCAATAATGACCACTCCGATATCTCGGACCCCAAGGTATGGAATTGTGACTGCCGAACAATTCGACTCTGCTTTACGATTTTTTATATGTTTTCCCCCGAATCGCCGCTCCAAAAGGCATATCAATAGCACTTACTTTGCTGTAGAATCGATTATGACCCAAAATCCGATGTCTCCGAACCAAGGTATGGCTTGACGCCAAAATTTTCAACTTTGCTTATACTACTTTTAATATTGTTTTCCCAATCGCCCCATAAGAATACATACGTAAAAGCATCTTTAATTTTGCTGTAGAATCGATTATGACCTCAATCCCATATCTCGACCCAAGGTAATGCCTTGACGCCGAAAATGCGACTTTGCTTTTATTACATGTTTTATATGTTTCCCCGAATCGCCAAGTCAGAATACATACGAAAAGCATCTTATTTTGCTGTAGATCGATTATAAACTCAAATCCGATTCTCGACCAAAGTATGGCTTGACGCCTGAAAATCCGATTTGCTTAAACGATGTTTTTATATGTTTTTCCCAAATCGCCCGCATAAAAATACATCGAAAGCTCTTACTTTGCTGTAATCGATATGATCAAATCCGATATCTCGGCCCAAGGTATGGCTTGACGCCGAAAATGCGACTTGCTTTTACAATGTTTTATATGGTTTTCCCCAATCGCCAAGTCAAAATACATACAAAAGCATCTTACTTTGCTGTAATCGATTATGAACAAATCCGATATCTCAACCCAAGGTATGGCTTTACGCCGAAAAATTCACTTTGCTAATACGATGTTTTATATCGTTTTCCCGAATCGCCCCATAACAAATACATACGAAAAGCCATCATTTTTTTGCTGTAGATCAATAATGACCAATATCCGATATCTGAACCCAAGGTTGGACTTGACGCCGAAAATTCGCTTTGCTTGATTACGATTGTTTTATATGGTTTCACACGAATCGCCTCGTCAAAATTACATACGAAAGCACCTTTACTTTGCTGTAGATGCTATTTGACCAAATCCGATTCTAGACCCAAGGTATGGCTTGACGCCGAAAATTCAACTTTGCTTAATACGATGTTTTATATCGTTTTCGGAGAAAAAAAAAAGAAAAAGAATCGCACGTCAAAAGACACACAAAAGCATATTTTTTTGCTGTAGAATTGATTATGACCTAATCCGATAATCTCCGACTCAGTTGACTTGACACCGAAAATTCGACTTTGCTTATACGATGTTTTATATGGTTTCCCCGAATCGCCGGTCAAAATACATACGAAAAGCATCTTACTTTGCTGTAGATCGATTATGACCAAATCCGATATCTCGAACCCAAGTATGGCTTGACGCCAAAAATTCACTTTGCTATACGACGTTTAATATTGTTTTTTCCCGAGTCCGCCCCCATAAATACATACCGAAAAGCATCTTATTTTGCTGTTAGATCGATTATGACCAGAATCCCATATCTCCGACCAAGGTATGGCTTGAACGCCGAAAATGCGACTTTGCTTTATGCGTGTTTTATATGGTTTCCCCATCGCCAGTCAAAATACATACGAAAAGCTCTTACTTTGCTGTAGATCGATTGATGACCAATATCCGATATCTCAACCCAAGGTATGGCTTTACGCCGAAAATTCGACTTTGGCTAATACGATGTTTTTATATCGTTTTTCCTGAATCGCCCCATAAAAATATATACGAAAAGCATCTTTTTTTCTGTAATCATAATGACCAATCCGATATCTCGACCCAGTATGAACTTGACAGCAGAAAATTCGACCTTTTGCTATACGATTTTTTATATGGTTTCCCCGAATCGCCCGTCAAAATACATACGAAAGACACCTTACTTTGCGGTAGATCTATTATGACCATCCGATATCTCGACCCAAGGTATGCTTGACGCCGAAAATTCAACGTTTGCTTATACGATGTTTTATAGCGTTTTCCCGAATCGCAACGTCACAATACACACAAAAGCTATTTTTTTGCTGTAGATTGAGTCTACCTACATCCGATTCTCGACTCCAAGGTATGACTTGACACCGAAAATTCGACTTTGCTTATCGATGTTTTATATGTTTCCCCGAATCGCCCGCGTCAAAATACATACGAAAAGCACTTGCGTAGATCGATTATGACAAATCCGATATCTCGACCCAAGGTATGGCTTGACGCCAAAATTCGACTTTGCTTATACGACGTTTAATATTGTTTTCCCGAATCGCCCCATGAAAATACATACGAAAAGCATCTTACTTTGCTGTAGTCGATTTGACCAAATCCGATATCTCGACAAGGTATGGACTTTACCGCGAATATTCGACTTTGCTTATCGACGTTTTAATATTGTTTTCCGATCGCCCCATAAAAATACTACGAAGCATCTTTTGTTGCTGTATATCGATAATGACCAAATCCGATATCCCGACCCAAGTTATGGCTTGACGCCAAAAATTCGAATTTGCTTATACGACCGTTTGATATCTTTTTTTCCGAATCGCAACGTCAAAATACACACAAAAAGCATCTTTTTTGCTTTAGATCGATTATGACCAATCCGATATCTCTACCCAAGTATGGCTTGACGCTGAAAATCCGACTTTTGCTTTACGATGTTTTATATGGGTTCCCCGAATCGCCGAGTTCAACAATACATACAAAAGCACTTTGCTGTAGATCGATTTTTTTTTATGACTCAAATCCGATATCTCGACCCACAGTATGGCTTGAAACGCCAAAAATTCGACTTTGCTTATACGACCGTTTTATATCTTTTTTTCCCGGATCGCAAACGTCAAAATACACACAAAAAGCATCTTTTTTTGCTGTAGATCGATTATGACCAATCCGATATCTCGACCTCAAGGTATGGCTTGACGCCTGAAAATCCGACTGTTTGCTTATACGATGTTTTATATGGTGTTCCCCCGAATCGCCGATTCAAAATCACATACGAAAAGCAACTTTACTTTGCTGTAGATCGTTATGACTAATCTTATATCTCGATCAGGTATGGCTGACTGCCGAAAATTTGACTGTCTTATACGACCCGTTTAATATGGTTTTTCGAATCGTCCCATAAAAAAACATACCGAACAATCATCTACTTTGCTGTTGATCGAGTATGCATCAATTCCGATATCTCGAACCAAGGTATGTCTTGACGCCGGGGGGGAAAATTCAACATTGGCTATACGATGTTTTCTATTGGTTTTTTTTCCGAATCGCCACGGTCAAAATACACACAAAAAGCATCTTTTTGCTGAAGATCGATTATGACCAAATTTGATATCTCGACCAAAGGTATGGCTTGTACGTCGAAAATTTAACTTTGCTTATAACGATGTTTTATATCGTTTTTTCCGATTTCACCAAATACACACAAAAAGTATCTTTTTTGCTGTAGACATATCACTAAATCCGTATATCGACCCAGTTGGACTTGACGAAGGGGAAATTCGGACTTTGCTTTTACGACGTTTAATATTGTTTTCCCGAATCGCCCCATAAAAATACATACGAAAAGCATCTTACTTGCTGTAAGATAGATTCTGACTTAATCCGATATCTCGACCCAAGGTAATGACCTTGACGCCGAAATTCGCTTGCTTATCGACGTTTAATATTATTTTCCCGAATCGCCCCATAAAATAACATACGACAAGCATCTTACTTTGCTGTAGAGTCGTTATGACCAAATCCGATATCCTCGACCAAGGTATGGCTTGACGCCGAAATCAAACTTTGCTTATATCGATGTTTTATATCGTTTTTTTGTCCGAATCGCAACGTCAAAATACACACAAAAAGCACTTTTTTGCTGTAATCGATTATGACCCAAGGTATGTCTTGACGCTGAAAATCTGACTTTGCTTATAGCGATGTTTTTTATGTTTGTTTTTCCCGAATCGCCGCATAAAAATACATAGAAAAGCATCTTACTTTGCTGTAGATCGATTATAACCAATCCGATATCTCGCCCCAAGTATGGCTTGACGCCAAAATTCGACTTTGCGTATACGATTTTTTATATGGTTTCCCCGAATCGCCGCGTCAAAATACATACGAAGCACCTTACTTTGTCTGTAGATCGTTATGACCAAATCCGATATCGTCGACCCAATGTATGAACTTGAACCGCCGAAAATTCGAATTGCTTATCGACGTTTAATATTGTTTTCCCGAATCGCCCCATAACAATACATACGAAAAGCTCTTATTTTGCTGTAGATCGATTATGACCAAATCCCATATCTCGACCCAATGTATGGCTTGACGCCGAAAATTCGATTTGCCTTATACGATGTTTTATATTGTTTTTCCGAATCGTCGCCACGTCAGATACACACAAAAAGTATCTTTTTTTGCTGTAGATCGATTTGACCAATTCCTATATCTCGACCCAAGGTATGGCTTGGAACGCTGAAAATCCGACTTTGCTTATAACGATGTTTTATATGTTTTTTCCGAATCGCCGCATAAAAATACATACAAAAAAAAATCTTACTTTGCTGTAGATCGATATGACCAAATCCGATAGCTCGACCCAAGGTGTGGCTTGACGCCGAAAATTCGACTTTGGCTTATATACGATGTTTTATATAGGTTTTCCCTGATCGCCGCGTCAAAAACATACTAAAAAGCACCTTACTTTGCTGTAGATTGATTATGACCAAAATCCATATATCGACCCAAGGTATGGCTTGACGCGCAAAATTCGACTTTGCTTATACGACGTTTCATATTGTTTTCCCGAATCGCCCCATAAAAATACATACGAAAAGCATCTTCTTTGCTGTAGATCGTTATACTCAAACGATATCTCGACCCAAGGTATGGCTTGACGCCGAAAATTCGACTTTGCTAATACGAAGTTTTATATCGTTTTCCCGAATCGCCACGTCAAAATACACTCAAAAGTATATTTTTTTGCTGTATATCGATTATGACCAAATCTGAATATCTCGACCATTGGTATGGCTAACGCTGAAAATTCGACTTTGCTTGTTACGACGTTTTATATGGTTTTCCCGAATCGCCCATTAAATACATACGAAAACATCTTATTTTGCTGTAGATCGATTATGACCAGATCCGATATCTCGACCAAGGTATGGCTTGACGCTGAAAATTCGACTTTGCTTATACGATGTTTTATATCGTTTTTCCCGAATCGCCACCGTCAAAATACACACAAAAAGTATCTTTTTTTGCTTAGATCGATTATGACCAAATCCGATATCTCGAACCCAGTATGACTTGACGCCGAAAATTCGACTTCGCTTATACGATGTTTTGATATGTTTTCCCCGAATCGCTGCCATAAAAATACATACGAAAAGCATCTTACTTTGCTGTAGATCGATTATGACCAAAATCCGGATAACTTGACCCAAGGTATGGCTTGACGCCGAAATTCGACTTTGCTTATACGATGTTTTATATGGTTTCCCTGAATCGCCGCGTCAAAATACATACGAAAAGCACCTTACTTTGCTGTAGATCTATTACCAAATCCGATATCGCGACCAAGGTTGGCTTGACGCCGAAAATTCAACTTTGCTTATGCATGTTTTAATCGTTTTCCGAATCGCAACGTCAAAATACACACAAAAAGTATCTTTTTTTGTCTGTAGATCGATTATGACCAATCTGAATATCTCGACCATTCTATGGCTTAACGCTGAAAATTCGACTTTGCTTGTACTGACTTTTGATATGGTTTTCCCGAATCGCCCCATAAAAATACATACGAAACATCTTATTTTGCTTTAGATCGATTATGACCAATCCGATATCTCGACCCAAGGTATGGCTTGAACGCTGAAAATTCGACTTTGCTTGTACGATGTTTTAGTCGTTTTTCCAATCGCCGACGTCGGATACACACAAAAAGTATCTTTTTTTGCTGTCAGATTGATTATGACCTAATCCGATATCTCGAACTCAAGGTATGACTTGACACCGAAAATTCGACTTTGCTTATACTTGTTGTATATGGTTTCCCCGAATCGCTGCGTCCCCAAAAAAAAAAATACATACGAAGCATCTACTTTGCTGTAGACGATTATGACCAAATCCGATATCTCTGACCCAAGTAATGGCTTGACGCCAAAAAAATTCGACTTTGCTTAGCGAACGTTTAATATTGTTTTGCCCGAATCGCCCCATAAAAAGAACATCGAAAAGCATCATTAAATTTGTGCTGTAAGATCGATTATGACAAATCCCATATCTCGAACCCAAGGTATTGGCTTGACGCCGAAAATTCCATTTTTGCTTATCCGATGTTTTATATCGGTTGTTTCGGAATCGCACGTCAAAATACACACAAAAATATTCCTTTTTTTTTTTTTTGCTGTAGTATCGTTATGACAATCCGATATCTCGACCCAAGGTAGGCTATTGACGCTGAAAATCCACTTGCTTATACGAGTTTTATATTTTTTTTCCGAATCGCAACGTCAAAATACATTACAGAAAGCGTCTTTTTTGGGGGTGGGGGCTGTAGATCGATTTTTGACCAAATCTATATCTCGACCCAAGGTATGGCTTGACGCCGAAAATTCGACTTTGCAGGTACGACGTTTTATATTATTTTCCCGAATCGCCCCATAAAATACATAGAAAAGCCTCTTACTTTGCTGTAGATATCGTTATGACCAAATCCGATAGCTCGACCTAAGGTAATGGCTTGAACGCCGAAGATTCAACTTTGCTTATCGATGTTTTAATTCGTTTTCCGAATCGCAACGTCAAAATACACACAAAAAGCTCTTTTTTTTTGCTGTAGATCGATTATGAACCCAAGGTATGGCGGTTTGGTCAATCGATCTAAGCAAAGTACGATGCTTTTTCGTATGTATTTTTATGGGTCGATTCGGGAAACAATTTAACTCGTATAAACAAAGTGAATTTTTGGCGTCAATCCATACCTTGTTCGAGATATCGGATTTGTCATATCGATTCAAAATACATACAAAAGCATCTTACTTTGCTGTAGATCGATTATGACCAAATCCGATTATCTCAACCCAGGTATGGCTTTACGGGCGAAATCGACTTTGCTAATACGATGGTTTTATATCGTTTTCCGAATCGCCCCATAAAATACATACCGAAAAGCTATGTTAGGTGTAGGTTGGTTAGGTTGGGGGGTGGGTGTTAGGTTTTTTTTTTTTTTTTTTTTTTTTTGAGACGGCGGCGCTGCATGCGACCGTCAAGCGCCTCTCCGAGGACCTGGCGAAAACGAGAGAGGAGTTGGACACGCTTCGGGCGGCACAAGCTGTCGCTTCGGTGCAAACAGCGTCCAAACCTGCTGCGCGCAAGGCGCTACCTATAGTAGAAGCGGACCTCATTGCACAAATGGAGGTCCGCATGGAGCAGCTTCTCTCCAAAAAGTTAGCAGAGGAACGCTTTTACACTAGTGCCCGTTTTGAGGGCATTCAAGACCGCCTCCTCCCAGAAGTGCGTGTCCGCCCGCCTCTAGCGGCGGACAGGAAAAGAATGGCCAAGGAAGCCACTCCCCCCGTAGCGGCGATCTCCATTCCTCCCCCTCCACCACCCAAAGCTAAGGGCAAAGGAGTGGGGAAGAAATCAAAGGTCCCGGAGGCGGTCCCCTCCACCTCGAAGGTCCCTGCTGTGCTGGCGACTCCCATGCCAATGGAGGAGGATGTTCTCCTCCCATCAACGACTCCGGCCAATGAGGCCTGGAGCACAGTGGTTGGGAGGAAGAAGGCCAGCAAGGCCAGGAAGACGGCCAAAGAGCAGTCGGCTACTCCAACGGCCCAACCCACCATTGGCAAAAAGAAGGGAAAGCCCTCTACCCCGGCAGGCAATCTGGCCAACCGCCCTCCTGCCAAGAAAAAGTTGGTCTCCCCCAAGATAGCCGCCGTCGTCATAACCTTGACGGACAACGCTGTCAAAGATGGGGAGACCTATGATAGTGTCCTGAAGAAGGCGAGAGGGGCACTCGGCGATGCCAAGGCTCTGGGCATCACGCCCAAAAAGTGCCGCTCCACGCTGACGGGGGCTCGTCTGTTCGAGTTCCCCGCAGCAAACGCGGATCAAGCGGACACTTTTGCGGCCCGCTTGAGAGAGGCGACATCGGGTGTTGCGGTTGTAGCGCGCCCCGAGAAATGCACCTCCCTCCAAATATCGGATCTCGATGATTCGGTAACTAAGGGGGAGGTTGCTGAGAAAGTGGCCGAAATTGGCGGCTGCACGGTGGCAGCGATAAGGATCGGCGAGATACGCACTGGTCGTGGTGGCGTCGGAACAGTTCGTCTCCAATGCCCCACCACAGCTGCCAAAGTTGTCCTGCGTGCCGGCCGACTACTTGTAGGGTGGAGCTCGGCATCCGTCAAGGTGCTCGAGGACGGTCCATTCCGTTGTTTCCGGTGTCTGGGCACCGGACACGTGTCAACGCGCTGCCCCTCTTCCGTTTCCCGCGCGGAGCTTTGCTACCGTTGCGGAGCGGAAGGGCATAAGGCAGCCGGTTGTAAGGCGGAGCCCAAGTGCGCCGTCTGTGCCGCAAATGGCCGGCCTGCCGGTCATGTAATGAGGGGGAGGAATTGTAACCCTCCCCCAAAAAAGGGAAAGCAGCCGGCGCCCGAGAAGGCCCCCGCTGCACGTGACGGTGCGATGTCCGAATAATGGACAGTATCGGACATCGCACAGTCTTGCAGTGCAATCTTAACCACTGCCGCTCGGCCCAGGACTTAATGTCCCAGGCCCTAGCCGAGTGGCAGGTAGGTTTAGCAATAGCGGTGGAACCGTATTATATCCCGCCACAATGGGTGGGGGATACGGACGAGGTGGTCGCTATCCTCTCGCGGCCATCCCCTGAGTTTCTCCCCCTCTCCCTGCTGGAAAGGGGGTCCGGCTTCGTGGCTGCGTCGTATGGTCGTCTTGCCGTGGTGGGAGTATATTTCTCCCCCAATCGGCCCTTCAGGGAGTTCGAGATATTCTTGAACTCCCTCTCCGCGGTTTTGGGCCGATTGGCACCGCGGCAAGTCCTGCTTGTAGGTGACTTAAATGCGAAGTCGGTGACATGGGGTAATCCTGTCTCTGACGTTCGCGGCCGAGCTGTTGAGGCATGGGCCGTAGCATGTGGATTATCCCTTTTAAACAGGGGATCAGAGCACACCTGCGTGCGGCAGAACGGCGGGTCTGTCATCGACCTGTCGTTTGCCACTCCGGTACTGGCTGCTCTTATTGGAGACTGGCGTGTGGACCCGGCCGAGACACTATCTGATCATAAATATGTAAGATTTGTGATCGCCGGCCGGGCCCCACGTCAGAACTTTCAAAGGTGCCCGTCACCTTTTAAAAGATGGGCCCTCACGCGGCTTGATCGTGATTTGGCAAAGGAGGCGGCATTTGTGCAGGGATGGTTCTGCCCACCCAATCCCGATGTCGACGTCAACGCCGCTGCCTCCCAGTTAAGGGATTCGCTGACCGAGGTATGCGATTTTTCGATGCCTCGGTCCCGCCGTCCCGACCCCAAACACGCCGTACACTGGTGGTCGGTGGAGATAGCTGATCTTCGGGCTGCCTGCATTTCAGCCCGATGGGCGTACACCCGTTGTAGGCGCCGGCGGCGTACGCTCCCCGATGAGGAGGCTCGCCTCTACGAGGCGTATAGGGCCGCCAGGGGAGCGTTAAAGCATGCGATAGGGCAGGCCAAGGACCGCTCGCGGCAAGAAATGCTCGAGAGTCTCGATCGAGATCCATGGGGGAGACCTTACAAAGCGGCGCGCGCCCAACTGCGCCCCATTGGTCCCCCACTGACCGAGACTCTCGATCCGGTGCTGCTCCAGGATGTGGTGCGAGTTTTGTTCCCGGCTCGTCAGTCGGATTTTACGCCTCCGGTCATGGTCGCCCCTCGAGGCTTTATACAGCCCCCCGACCCCGACCCTCCTCCCCTCATAACTACTGAGGAATTTGGGGCTACGGAGCTCAAGCTCCGGGGAAAGAAGACAGCTCCTGGGCCCGACGGTGTGCCCGCTAGGATTATCGCCATTGCAGCCGCAAATGGACTGGAGGAGAATTTCAGGGACCTTTTCAACCGGTGCCTCCGGGAGAAGAGGTTCCCTGAAATCTGGAAGGAGGGACAATTATGCCTCCTCCAGAAGCCCGGGCGTCCGGCCGACTCTCCGTCGGCTTACCGGCCGATTATCCTGTTAGACGAGGTAGGGAAGATGTTTGAGAGAGTGGTATCTTCCCGCCTCGTCTCGCATCTGCAGGATATCGGTCCGGACTTATCGGACGCCCAGTTCGGGTTTCGATCAGGGCGGTCCACAATAGACGCCCTGACTCGCCTCCGCAATATTATCTTGGAGGCCGAGGCGCAAAAGGAGGGAGTTATCGCGATATCGTTTGATATTAAGAACGCGTTTAACTCCCTCCCCCACGTCACCATCCTTGCGGCGCTCGAATTTTTCCGGGTCCCAGCGTATCTGCGGGAGCTTATCGCAGATTATCTCCGAAATCGGCATATTTTGTTTGTCAATAGAGAGGGCGAAACGCAGTCTTACGGTGTGGATTCCGGAGTTCCACAGGGGTCGGTATTGGGGCCGCTTTTGTGGAACATTGGGTTTGACTGGCTCCTCCGCGGCGTCCTTCTCCCGGGCATGAGCATGATATGCTATGCAGATGACACACTTGTCACTGCACGGGGGAAGGACTTTCAGCACGCTGCCATCAAGGCTGAAGCCGGGGGGGAGCTAGTGATAGAGCGCATCCGCCTTCTGGGCCTGGCCGTTGCGCTAGATAAGACCGAGGCCATTTACTTTCACGGGCCTCGGCAACCGCGCGCTCCACTTAACGCTCACATAGAGCTCAATGGCGTAAGAACGCCCATCAAGACTGAGATAAAATATCTCGGTCTGATTTTGGACCCTAGGTGGCAGTTTGGCCCGCATTTCCGCGGGCTGTCACCTAGGCTTCTCAAGGCGGCCGACTCCCTCAGTTGGTTAATGCCGAATCTGGGCGGGCCTAGCTCCAGGTGCCGGAAACTCTACGCCGGCATCCTGCGCAGCATGGCCCTTTACGGCGCGCCCATTTGGGCTGAGGCTTTGTCTCACAGAGACAACGTCCGCCTCCTTCGTGCGCCCCAACGTGCGATTGCACAGCGCGCAGTGCGGGCCTACCGCACAGTAGGGTTTTCCGCCGCCTGCGCGCTAGCGGGCACCGCTCCATGGGAGCTGGAGGCGGACGTGCAAGCGGCCGTCTACAAGTGGACGGCCGAAAAGAAGGCGCGGGGTGATCCCTACTGCCCCGCGGAACGAGAGCAAGCCCGGAAAGAGTTCCAGGAGGACCTTGTTGGTCTCTGGGCTCTAGACCTTGGACGCGCCGCATACGGGCGTCGCACGCTGGACGCGCTCGCCCCGGTCCTCGACCGGTGGCTCGAGCGGCCGCACGGCTCCCTCAGCTTTAGGATGGTGCAGGTGATGACCGGGCACGGATGCTTTGGTCATTACCTGCATCGTATCCGTCGAGAGGGAGCCCCTTCCTGCCACGAGTGCGGCGCTGCCGACGACACGGCGGATCATACGCTCGCGTATTGTCCGTCGTGGGACCAGCAGCGCCAGGCACTGGTGGCGAAAGTCGGCCAGAACCTCACCCTTGCCAGTATAGTGCAAGCTATGCTGTCAGGGGAGGAGGCCTGGAAGGCTTTCGCCACCTTCTGTG
The DNA here is from genome assembly GCA_019059595.1 of Marasmia exigua. NCBI lineage: Eukaryota > Metazoa > Arthropoda > Insecta > Lepidoptera > Crambidae > Marasmia > Marasmia exigua. The sequence continues at coordinate 66,238 of JADPWL010003071.1, forward strand.
AGGAGGTGGTGGCAGGCAAGGAGGCGGCGGAGCGTGCGCGGGAGGAGGAGCCTTCCGCTGACGCGCTCCGAAGAGCGAGGAGGGGTCGGAGACGACGCCAATATGTGCGTCTCCTTCCTCTCCTTGGAGGTGGCCAGCCGGCGCCCGGTACTGGGATACCCGCGCCGGCATTGCACAGGTCACCTCCAGTGCTCGTTAGGGACGGCTGCTCACCCTCGGCTGTCCCTAACGCCCCCCCCCAAGCCCACCCGGGGGGGGCAGCGTCCTGCCCGCCGTTAGGCGGGCTCCGTCCGGGGAGGGTCGTGAACAAGGTTTCGTACCCGTTATCACGGACCACTCCCCACTTAAGGACGATGAGAGTGGTGCCCTGGTGTTTTTAGTCGGTATGCCTCTGGCCGGCTTCTCATTAGGAGAAGCCCCCGCCAGAGGAGAGTCCGACATAACCCCTCCGCTCCCAGGCAGAGGGGTATGCGTAATGCATTTTCACCAGGGTGAACAAAAAAAAAAAAAAAAAAAAAAAAAAAAAAAAAAAAAAAAAAAAAAAAAAAAAGGTAGGTATATATTGACGTTTGATTCCGTAGTAATTGTGTTATACCTTGTTTATTTCGTATATGGTTGTGGTCCCCAGTCTCGGTCCTCGGTATATACGTTGTTTATTATTTTTTGCAAAGATCATCCGTAATATATCCGAACCATCCATATCAAAGAAATAAATAAACGAGCTTCTGTAATCGACTCATTACTGAACACGCTTCGAACAGGAACAAAATACAGGTGATCTCCGAGGGGTATTTGTCGAACAATACCCCTCGAGTCACCTGTATTTTTTTTATATTTTACTCTGTGATGTAATGCCATTTTTCGTGAGATTTCGTATTAGGGACAAAGGCACAAAGACTATTGGTCGAATGAAAATGCAGATATCCAAGATACACAAGGCAATCGTAGCCTTTAAAATGACTCGACCAGGACATCAACTCACGTTGCTCGCATTCACTAGCCCACTACTTCCGATTAGGCTTCTCTAAAATGAAGACATGTACAGCTACCCCGTTTGCCGTGGGAGAGCCCGCTTCGGCATGAATGGGCCGCACTGCCTCACAGAAAAACTTCGGTGAAGCAGCACACCTGTGCTGTGTTTCCGCAGAGTGGAGTGGGGTTCGGAGGACCCAAACCGGTGGGTTTAAAGGTTGGCTGCGACTTGTGACTCTACTGGTGTCGCGGGTTGTCTATGGTGCGGAGGCAATCGCTTACCATCAGGGTGAATTCGTCCTGTCGTCTGCCAAACACACACAAAAAAATGACCTTTTTGCAAATTTCAGAGTTTTTCGCATACATAAGTGAAAAATTTAAGAGGATTACAGGGATACTATTTGATGAAAAAAACCGACCTGGAGGTGGCCGGTAATCGATCCTCGGTACCTCTCGAATGCTAACGATGCGCTCTACCTCTGATCTACGCCCCCGTTGTGTATATGTATCGAATATCAGTATATCTTTTGCGCGCAAGATATACTGGCAAGGACACAACTACCTTTCACTTTACGCGTACACCTCTGCCTATGACTGCCTCGGTGGCGCAGTGGTTGGGGGGGAGTTGGGTTCGCACTTGAAGCGACCGCTGCGCAAGAGGTCCCGGGTTCGATTCCCGGGTCCGGGCCAAAAATTAGTAACCTAGATTTCGTTAGAATTTTTTAGTTGTCAGCCTGCCGAGTCCTGGAAGTTGGCGGTATTGTTCCTCCGTGCCTCGGAAAGTGTATTCGATTCCCGGGTCGGGCCAAATTAGTACCTAAGATTTCGTTAGAATTTTTTTAGTGTCAGCCGAGTCTGGAATTGGCGGCATTGTGCCTCCGTGCCTCGGAAAGTGGATTACGATTCCCGGGTCGGGCGGGCCAAAAATAGTACCTAAGAATTTCGTTAGAATTTTTTTAGTGTCAGCCCGGAGTCTGGATTTGGCGGGTATTGTGCCTCCGTGCCTCGGAAAGTGATTCGATTCCGGGTCGGGCCAAAATTGTACCTAAGATTTCGTTATATTTTTTTCTAGTGTCAGCCTCGGAGTCTGTAAGTTGGCGGTATTGTTGCCTGCCGTGCCTCGCAAAGATGTTAAGCCGTTGGTCCTGCGCCCAATCTCTCTCTGGTCGTGTGTCCCTGGTGTCCCATCGGAATGTGAGGGTAAGGGAATAATAGAGAGTGCTCTTGTGTTTGCGCACACACTTAAGGACTATAATATATCATGCGTACGTGGCTGATTGTTGAGATTGGCGGTTGTAGCCCTAATCGGATGGAGGATATTATTATTACGCCTACAAAATCATAATCGTAACAACTGCGGATACCCATAGTTTTGAGACACTATCAGAGATCCTTTATAGCTCGTGGTCCCCCTACAATGTTCCCCTGGGGGGATCACAAGTAATTCGCAATGGCTCGTGGTTCCCCCGACTCAAACTCGGCTAAAAGAAGCGTGGTATGTCAATGTACGTATATTGCTGCGGATAAAAGACAAATTTAAAAAAAAAAACTTTATTCAATTTAGGTTTATACAGAACACTTATGCATGTCAAAATAGGTACACATATTATCATCTACCGCTGGTTCGGAATGTTGACTTCTACTGAGAATACAACAGCATGAAACTCAGTACAACCTGTGCGGATAAAGAATGGGATCAGAAATGGCGGCGAATCTATTCACTTCTCGCTCGCACACTATTTGCGTCTATACTCGTCGTACTCGTGGGGTGCGAGTATAGACGCAAATAGTGTGCGAGCGAGAAGTGAATAGATGCGCCGCCATTTCTGATCCCATTCTTTATCCGCACAGGTTGTAGTTACTCTTTTCAAATATTCATGATATTACCGTTTCAATTGACAATAGAAAAAAAAATTGCATTATCAAAGTTAACAGCCTACTATGAAAAACAACTCAAAATACTAATCGAATAACAGGACCAAGAGTCCTTAGCAATTAAATAGTCTTTTACACTATAGTAACCTTTCTTCATTAGGCAGGTATTAATATGAGAGATTTTAGTGGGACTTTAAATTGACATCTACTTTTGGAGTTCTGACTTTTAACTTCCGGATCGGGTCAGCAGGGTTGATCCTAGGACTTCATTGTTTATTAACGCTTTTTCTTTTACCATCTTTAAAAAATCTGCCTCGGTAAGGCAGACATCAATGTAGTGACGTCACACGTCATATTTCCCAGTACAAAGGGATACATCACCAATTAAAATAAGTTCATTAAGCGCTTATTGTTGAGTCCAGAGCAAACAAATAATGGCGACATGACAGCTGTATCGCGGCATTTTAACAGCTGAATAAATAGGCACATTCTGTAAAGTCCGAAAATTTCGTCCAATTCTATTAAATCCATGGACCGTGGGAGAGCTACGCTTCGGCTGGAGTGACTCCACGGTCTTACAGAAATTCGGCTTAAAGATGCTCTGTTTCACCAAGTGAGTGAGGGTACTGGAGGCCCAATCCGGAGGAAAGGGGGTTATAAGATTGACAGCGCACCTGTGAATTCGCTGATGTTGCCTTCCGTGGGCGGCGGCAATCGCCTACCATCAGGAGATCCATCCGCTCGTTTGCCACCTATCACATAAAAACCTAGTTGGGTCGTTTTTCTTTATTATTGCCAGTGAACAAAACTTACATATCAACATTTAACTTTTATATAACAGACTATGTCGAGTACAGACTCCTTGGGTCTAATTTAGTTTTTATAATGTTTTTACTTATATTGACAGAAGTTGTCATTGCGTTTTTTGTTTCTCTCTTGTCATATAAATTTTGCTTGGAATTTTGGTTATTTGGTTTGTATTTTTTATTTATTTATTTTAATAATATTATTTCACTATTTTTATGCGCGTTTTCTTTCGTCTGCCACATTTTGGTCCTTCTTCGCTCGGAATTCGCTTAAAAGCGTACTAGCAAAATTATTTCAAAATTCAAAATTTTCTCGTTATGATAACTCGCGGTATGGCAGCGAAGGGAAGCACAGGCCCCTCGGCGATCGAAGGCGTCGTGGAGGTTGCTAGTGAAAGATCGTCCTCTCGCGCATCGTCGCAGACGATTGCAGCTAAAAAGGCTGCGGAGGCTAATTTCAAAGAAAAACTGCTTCACATCAAGAAACAGGCCTTGCTTGTGGCCGAAGAAGAAGCCGCCCGCAAGCAGGCCATGCTTGAAGAGGCCGCCTCCCGCAAGCAGGCCATGCTTGAAGAGGCCACCGCCCGCAAGCGGGACATACTACAAGCTGAGGAGGAGGCTGCGCGCGCGGCCTACGAGGCGGAAGCCGCCGCGCTAGAAGCGCAGGGTTCCTCAGCGAGATCCAATTTTACTACTCAATGGGTGAATGACAATTTATCAGCAGATTCAAATAGTGGCGGCCTATGCGGACATGATCCGCCGCCGCAATCTGTTCAACAGGCGCCGCACATGCGCGACGTTGACCACCGCGTCACCCTAGACGTCTGCCAGTGTCCTATCATTCGCGACTCTCGTGAGGACGCAGCGTCTCTGGGGCCGGAGGTCCCGCCGCCGCGCAGAGTGCGACCTGCTGCGCCTGTCCAAGATGTAGGTAACTCTGAATCCCACCAGGTGAGTGATCTCGCTAACTCTATAGCCCTTCTTGCAACCAAAATTAGTTCCAAGCCAGTCAATAACCTCACTCCCTTCGGGGGTGACTTGAGTGAATGGTTATTATTTAAGCGCACCTATAATGACACCATGCCGCATTTTTCTCCATCGGAAAATATGTGTCGTTTGCGCCAAGCGCTTCACGGTGAAGCTAGAGACACAGTGAAGTCACTTTTGCTTACTTCTAATAACCCAAGCGATGTTTTGAGCGCTTTAGAATTACGCTTTGCACGCCCAGAACAAATAATATTAAATGAAATTGCTTTAGTGCGTGCCTTACCTAAGCTGGGTCAATGTGTGGACGATATTATAAAGCTCGCAGTGCATGTTAAAAACTGTATTTGTGTTATAAAACTGCTTAACAAACCGGAATACATTTATTCACCGGAACTTTTAAGTAATCTTATTTTAAAATTAACACCGATATTGCAGGGAAAATGGTGCGACTTTGCAGCGCAGAGCCATGGCCCCGGTGTCACTCAGCTCGAGTTGTTGGCTGCTTTCCTGGAGCGCGAGGCCAGCAACCAGGCGCGCTTCTGCCCGAATGCCGCGCCGTGGGGGGCGGCCGCGCCTGCGGACAGGCCGAGGGCGCCGGTGACAGCGCTGCCTCCGCGCTCGCAACGAATTAAAGAGTCCACCACCTCAAGTACCCGTATTCCTTGTTCCTTTTGTACTGGCGACCACAACATTACCAGTTGCAGACGTTTCTTGGCTCTTTCTTTAGATGAGCGTTTCTCCTGGGTTCGTCAGACAAAAGTTTGCCACAGGTGCCTCAGTAAAAACAAGCACTATTGGCGCACTTGTAAGGTCACTTGTAGATTATGTGGGCAGAATCATAATACACTTTTTCATCGTAATTTCAATGGTGAAGCTGAGGCGACTTTGACGACGTCAGTTGTTACAACAGACAACAACCCGGACCAGTCAGTGTCAGTACCATCAGTGACACGTACACCAGTCAATAATCTGTCACCTAACAGCGCCTGTGTCATAGACCAAACAATTAACAAAGAGGTCAGGGTTGTCGATAAGCCGGTTCAGCCTAGTAATAGTTTTACGTCACACGTAAATAAGAATATTTTCTTGAAAATTTTGCCAGTTATCATCTCAACTCCCGAAAAGGAAATTAAAACATACGCTCTTTTAGACGATGGCTCCTCTGCCACCTTAATCGATAAAGATGTGGCCGATAGTTTAGGTCTTGAGGGGCCCGAAGAGCAAGTTCTTCTTGGAGGTATTACTGGTGCGAAACATATAATGTCCAAGCGCGTAAGTTTTAATATTCGAGGAAAGTTTAGCGCGGACAGTCATACAATTCGCGATGCTAGGACTGTTACTGATCTTAAATTGGCTAGTCAGTCTATTTCTTTAATTGAGATGAATATGCATGATCATTTAAAAGATATTAGTTATGAGTTGAGCTACAACGCGGTGGAGCCAAAGGTTCTAATTGGGCTCTCTGATTGGAATCTTTTGCTTGGTAAAGAGCATCGCATTGGCTCTTTTGACCAGCCAGCAGCTGTCCGTACAGCTCTTGGCTGGGTAGTTTACGGTGGCTCCTACTCGCAGTTCAGTAACTCAGCACCGCATGTCAATTTCTGTAGTGTTTCTGTTCATGCCACAGAATTAGATATGTTTATAAAGCACGAACAATTAGATTCGTTTGGTTCAGCAAAAGAGTTTTGTTTATCTCAAAAGCTCGCTGCTAATATTATAAATAACACTACGTGCAGATTTCCGAACGGCTGTTTTGAAATTAGTTTGCCGAGGCGGAGTCTTTACCCGCGTGAATCTGAAAGAACTTTTTTGGCTTTAAATCGATTAAGCTCTCTAGTTAAGAGATTGAGATGTGATGCTGATCGTGATTTGTATACCATAAGCGTCGATTCTTACGCTTCTAAATATTATGCAGAATCATGCATTAATAATCCGTACTTTGCCACTATTCATGTAAAGATGCAGTTTCAAAGTACTTGGCGCTCAGTTTGGTCCCGAGATAAATTACTGCCTGCGTGTGAGCGTGACCGCTGGGGGGAGTGGTCCCGTGCCGTGATGACCACAAGGATTTTTCTGGTACGTTGCTACGCAGATGTTTCCGGTCCCGTCACACGCGAGGTGCATGTTTTTTCTGAGTTACGTTATGAAGTTCTTTGTTGTTTCGTGTACCCGGATGGTACATTTAAAGTTACTTTATTTGCAAGCAAGTCTCGGGTCGCGCCTTTAAAACCTGTCTTTGTATCGCGACTCGAGCTGCAAGCAACTGTTTTGGATGTTCGCTTAGCGAGGACAATCAGCGACAAATCAACACAAATAAAGTTTTATTGCAACTCGCAGACTGTCCAAGCTTATATGCTCGTATTTTCAACACCTTCGCGCGAATTTACACTTAGTTTGTTTTGGTTTTCATCTAAATTAAATATTGTTGTTAACGTCAGAATGCTTGGAATCGCCGGAGAGATAGCCCCAGGGCCCGGCTTTTCTTCACGGCTTAAATGCTTTTGTGGCGGTCTGGTCCATTAGCTAGTCAGCCTACCTGAAGATCAGCTGGAGCTTGGAGCAAACGGTCCTTTTTTAATTCCTAAAGTTGTGTGTTATGTTTAGTGTTAAGTACGTAGTTTATTTAGTTCATGCCTTAGACAACATGGCACTTATTGAGCCCACCATTTACTCGCCTTCTGCGTGAGAAGTAGTTGTTGTACACTTCGACCACCTGGGGTACTACGTCCATTGACTGCCAGAGACATTGCGAATATATGTGAGACACTGTAGAAGAGCTCTTTAGTCTTGAGAAGAATCTGTCTTATTAGTTTATTTTGTTTCGGTTCGTCGTTGGAGAAGAATTGGTGCTGTTATGTCTGCAGATATTAAGCTTCATATTATCGCCCTACCGTTCGTGCAATCGCCGCTGCTTGTTAGATGCTGGTTAAGAAAGGCTTTGCCTACGATTCCGCCGATCGAAGACTTGCCAGAGGAGCGCCTTCTACTCCATTAGAGACCCTTCTCAATAGGGAGTCAAAGTGAGGATTATTTCGGCCCCGTAGAAATTGATATCAGCATCGTTAAGAAAAGCGATACATCGCCCTTTTTGCATGTATTTTCTACAAGGGCCTTCCATTTAGAGATTGTCTGCAGTGTGTCAGCTGATTCTGTCATCATGGTATTACGGCGGTTTATGTCAAGACGAGGATGCCCCTACAAAGTATTTACCGCCAATGGAACAGCCTTCTTTGATGCCAGCAGAGAGATTATGCAAGAATGGTAAAATGTTGAACCACGGAGAAATTGTTCAGCAGCACTTTCAAGCTTTCTTGATTGGACAGACATCACCGCTACCTGACCGATCATTTTTTGGTGTAGACTGGTTAAGGAGTACCTACCCAAGCTAGCACCCTAATAAAAAATTGGCCGAAGGATTCGAAGAGACGTGTCAATCAGAGACATAACTATAGTTTATGATGAGAATTCGCCTCGCAGTGTGTGGCCTAAAGGCCGTGTTGATAATGTTTCCCAGGCAGAGATGGCATCGTGAGAGTAGAGGATGCTACCTCAGGTGGAGTGTTAAGGCGTCCAGTTCGAAAACTGGCATTTATTTATTAGATTTAGTTTGTTGCAACAGGGAGTCTGTTCTCTTCATTTTTTGGGTTTCGTAAGGTCCTTTGGTCCCTTACGGGGAGGGCCATGTCGAGTACAGACTCCTTGGGTCTAATTTAGTTTTTATAATGTTTTTACTTATATTGACAGAAGTTGTCATTGCGTTTTTTGTTTCTCTCTTGTCATAATAATTTTGCTTGGAATTTTGGTTATTTGGTTTGTATTTTTTATTTATTTATTTTAATAATATTATTTCACTATTTTTATGCGCGTTTTCTTTCGTCTGCCACAGACTACAATGATAAATAGTATGCCCGAAATATTCGCTAATGTACTATTTTACAGATGGACTATTACATGAAATATATAAAGGGACTGACCGGATGGCGCAATTGGTAGTGACACTGCCTCTTACGCCAAAGGTCGTGGGTTCGATCACCACCCTGGACAAACATTCGTGCGATGAACACTTGTGTTTGTTCAGTGTCTGGGAGTAATATATGTATTTAAGTATATATTTGTGTTCCTCTGTTGTCTGATATCTGTAACACAAGTGCTTAAGCTACTTAATACGGAATCAGGTCAATGTATGAGATGTTGTTTTCCTTTTTTTAATAATAAAAAAAATTGATAAAGAATACTTTTTGATTGAAATGAACACCTACGTCCCCTGAAATTAGTTCCATTTAAACCTCTGTCACGCTTTATTTATTTTTTTACATAGTTAAATCATGTTAAAGTACCTACGAGGTGATAAAACACTATAATTATTTCATGGTGAATTAGGAATAACTTGATGGTGTAACGTATATTTTTTTATATAATTAATTACTTCATAAGTTACTAAGGACGGGCTCATTGTCGATAAAAAAGAAGAACGACTCAGTTACCCTAGACCCTAGCTTTCATATCAAAGTAGCTTTCGCCCGGGTCGTTGCCCGCATATTATTAGTATTTGTTTATCCCATAGGAACCTGACATTTCGGGATAAAAGCTATGTCCTAAGCTACCTCTCGACCAATTTTCAGCCAAATCGGTCCAGCCATTCCTTTAGTTATAAATATAGTAACTAACATGACTTTCTTTTATAGATTTTTAAATCAGTAAATGAAATCTTAATTAGGATAAATAATTGAAAATAGCAATCGTGTAAACATAGCAGCCGCAAACCACCCGTTGCAATCCCGGATCCCGTGCCCCGGGATTAGCCCGACGTGGGATTAGCCCGGAACGCTACGCTCGCCACTAGCTGACAGACGGACTTGCCGACGTCACAGTGGATTACGAGGCTACGTAATTCGATAGTAAGAAAAACATTAACCACCTTATTACAAAACGCAATCTAAGGCCGGCAGCGCACTTGTGACTCCTTTGACGTTGCTGGTGTCCATGGGCGGCTGTAATCACTTACCATTACTTACCATCAGGTGATACGTCTGCTCGTCTACGCCCTATCGCATAAAAAAATGTTCTGGAACAAAACTCGTGCACCCTTTTAAACATTGCGTAATGTAACGAGTTGGCATGAGCTTTAGCACGGTAATAACTTTAGTACATTAAAGCAATTTAGAAGTGAAGCAGCATTGTGCTGTTTTTCGCTGCGTGCGTGAAGGTACCGGAGGTCCAATTCGGGGGAAAGGGGGGTTTAAGGGTCGGCAGCGCACTTGTGACTCCACTGGTGTCCATCGTGGCGGCAATCGCTTACTATCAGGTGATCCGTCTGCTCGTCGGCCACCTATAAAACAAGAAAAAGAACCCGTTTTGTAGTAAGGTAGTAAAGTATCAGCCTATAAACTGTCCCACTGCAGGGCAAAGGCCTCCATCATAGAAATCCAGTCATCGTTACTATGATGGGATTAGGCTTAATCACCACGCTTGCCAAATGCGGATTGGTGATCACAAACCCGAGCTATGTTCGAAAACTTCGAAAAATACTTTCCGCTCGACCCGGGAATCGAAACCAAGACCCCGAGATCACGGCCCGGTACTTAAATCACTGGACCAACAGGGAGTCCGTGTAGTAAGGTACTGTATACTTATATATTAACTTTTTAGTGCCTAACCCTCTGGAAGGATTGCGTAAAGCGTGATATGACAAGCCTTTGTCGTTTCTTCTACTGGCTGGAAACAACTCGCTGCCAACCGTTTGCATTGGAAACGCACTGTATCGGAAGGAGTTGGCAAGCAGGTTGAGGTTAGGCTGGAAAAACTAGCTACCAACCGCGCCAAACGTCACGCTGGCAACCCAACAGTGCTCGAGTTATGTGCATCAGCATTCTATACCGCATCTATCATGGAGAATGCTCTGAGAAACTGTTTATCTAATCCCTGCAGCTGAATCTCGTCCTTCAGTTTATTAGTATTGGATTAAGTAACTACTACTCTTTGTGACCTATGAGGGGAACCGAAGTAGTCATGCACACTCAAATGTCTCTGAGGTGGTGGCGTTATGTGGCGGGTCATTACCTCTAATATGGTTGAGTGAAATGATGGCTGACACATACTTGTGAACAGGTGCCACCTTTGGGGACTGGTCCGCTTCGGTTTACCTCATATTTAGCTTTTAATTTGCATCATTCTATTTTGTGTTGCATTAGACTGTATGACTTGATATGAGGATAATAAACCATTGTAAAAAAGTTGGCGATTAAAAAGAGTAACTGGCGAGTTTCTTGCCGGATGTTCTCGACCAGAAACAAATTTCCGAGCCGGTGGTAGAATCGCATTATGTTTATTTATTTCTTTAGTATATTTTATGTATCAACATATATATGTATTAACATGTAAATTATACATAAGTACTTATAAATAGTTTTAAGTCATTCAAATGTATGACGATTTGTAAGTGCTGTGTACAAGACTATGCAAATAAAGAATTATTTGAATTGAATGGAATTGAATTGAATCCCTACATCGAACCACACGCAAGCGATTGTCATTCCATCCCCATCATCTCGATGGATAGCGGTCTAATACTGTGCGTTTCTCGCGGAACTTTCTACCACGTATTAGAAATCAGATCAGGAGCTCCAGTGAAACACGCCGAATATTTCAACAATGTTTATTAACTTGGTTCAATGAAAATAACAATTTTTAAAACATTTCTCTTTCTCATACGATCCACCAACGTTTCTCTGTTATTTTTTTTTTCACACACACTGACTTTCTTTTTTTTTTATTCAACCGCTTGCTGGCAGTTCGTTTACGAAGAACACTCGCAAAAATCAAGTAAAACTGCCAACAGACGGCCAATCTGCTATAGGAATGTCCCTATTCCTTATTACCACTCGGCCATTCGATATAAAGTATGGTCTCTCATACATAGTATTTTATAATGCTAATTCATAAAATTCATTATTTACAAAGGTAGACCAAAAAGTATTAGTAATGTAATTCCTAAACAGTGAATCATTTATTTGTATTTCTCTATATATAATAATATAAATAAAGTAAATTTACCTAGGCTCTTCTTTTATTTATATTGTTACCTATTTTTAAATATTTAAAAAAATAAATTTAACTTAATATTAATAATATATCAAATAGTTAAATATATTTTTTTTAAATACACAAAATACATTATTAATGTATAAAAATAATAGTGATTTATTAACTTTCATTTGATTCATTCATTTTGAACCTAAAAATATTAACAATAATGTCAAAATACATAACTCGATTTTAAACAGATAAAAAAAAAAAAAAATTGTTTTCTGTTTTCATTTATATATAATATGTCATATAATCACTCTTAACAATAAAAACCTGCAAACGTCTTTATTTGTTCTTCTGTGGTAATATAATATTAGATGCTACCGTTTGCCTCCATTGGGTTACGGCCTGCTATTAATTAAATTATGGAGCATTAGCTACCGTTTGCCACCTTCGGGTCACGGGTCTGCCGATCAAAGAGGTCGCCGATCTTTAGTCACATTTGAACCGCAGTTATTTCATCACCAGCAACCGTTTGCCACCTTCGGGACACGGCCTGCTTTCAGACGTTTGCGGATTTTCAGCGTTTGCCGGTAGTCACATTAGCTCCGGACGTATCTAAGCTGAAAATGACATGGGTAGGATATGAGGATATTAGTATTAACTTGTTATTTGCAATTAATTTGTGTCTTCACTACTTTCACTACCTTCACTAATAGGGGGGGTAGAACGAAAGGTTATCCAAGATTTTAATTGATCGGCTGGATAAACATTTCGGTATTTTTTACAGGCATGCCCTTCAATGCTAGTAACTTCATACCTATCGTTATCCAAAACCGACGTTATCTTAAAGGGGCCGCGAAATTTAGGAGCAAGCTTTTTACTTTTTCCTCTTTCAGGGTTATGGTTGGGGATCATCACAAGGTCCCCCTCCCTAAAAATCTTTGTTGGGGCCCTAGTTTTGTCAAATGTTTCCTTCATCTTCTTCTGTTTTTCCACTATGTTGTCACCTACAACTTTTCTTAGCTCCTCACGATCCTGTACTTCCGG